>APFE031066009.1:0-53790 GCA_000404065.3 Pinus taeda
TAAAGATTTCTATGAAACAAAGATATCAGAAATTGCAATATTAAATGGTTTAATCAAACAGTCAGAAATATGGCAATGAATCAAAAAAATATGTCCAAGCAAATTTCAGTGGGAAAAAACCACTCAAGGTTATACATCAAATCCTTGAAGAAAATAAGTAAAATTTCATGCTGGAACACATTTTCCCTTTTAATTTTCATTCATCCAGCCCAATTTTGAACCAGAATTGAAAAATAATTAATACAGAACATGAAAAAAATTAAAAATTTGCATGGGAGAGAACGCAACTAAATTTGCATGGGGAGAAAACACAACTACTTTTCGTCTGACATCAATATCTATTGTAAGCTGTGTATAATCATGTCTCACATAACTAAATATCAGGAATCTACAAATTTTACAACTAAAAATGAAAGGTATCATGTTTACATTTTCTAAAAATATTTTATAAGGGAACAAATTACACAATCTCCCATATCTATCTAGTTGGGACCTTGAAATATGTAAGATCTTGAGCCTGCCAAACTTCAGGCCCTGCTCATATCTAGAGGGTTTAAAACTGTCTTTTCTTATGCCCAAACTGGGGTGAGAAAATGTTCTGTGCTTAATATACAACAAACAATATATGATTCAGCTTAAGCCATATATAGATGAAGGCAAGTGATCAAAGTTCCAGCCCTTCCCAGTTTATAGTGGGTTACTGTATCATGTTGATGCAAACTTGGAACCCCGACGTTACCCCTATTAATACAGAGTTGGGGATCCATGTTAAAATGAATTATTGTATTGTGTTAATGTTGAGTTGGGGGCTATGCTAAAATAGGTTACTGTATTATATTAAGTTGGGTGTTAGGGTTCAAAACTCATTACACATCAGATAAATATTAAAAACTCGTCCAAAAGCCCAAACAAGAAGATTCAATCTGTAACATATGCAATAGAAAATTCATCCAACAATCTACAGAGGAGAATGCGACTGTGAAAACATATACCCACCATAGCACACAAACTATCTATAACCTGATACCATCAATCACAAAATCCATGAAGAGACGACATATGTGCAACTGAAAATTAAAACAGTAGAAAAAAATTCTTTTAGTTCTTTTCATGTTCCTAAATGCCCCTTACACATGTGAAGGCCTAATCTCTGAAAGCCTAATCGCTGAAAAACAACCTTAATATTAGATAACACAAGAACACCGAACATACCTCTGTCAAAAACTGTGAAGATATATTGTTGAATCAATGTCTCTGTTTTAAGTTCTGGTCAATGAAAATTTGTGAGATTATCCTTTGCTAGCTTTGAACCAGATCCCCATTCTCTACTAGTGAATTTAATGTAGATTGATTCCTGCCATCCATTCCACAGAAACTTTGTTCTATTCACAGTAAACACTGTCTCCTCCAATAGCAATATGTTCCTCCAACAACATTCAATGGCTGCAATTTCCAATGGGCAATACAGAAAATTCTAAGCCGATTTCAACTATGCCACACAACGACTTGATGCTTTTCAACAAGTAAACAATACACATAGATTTACAAGAAATCAATCCTCACATATCTATAATCCACACTCTGATACCAAAAATTGATGCCAATACTCCATGGTAGGGCAAAGTCATGGATGAGGGAAACCCTAATTTTACATGCTCCATCCCCAAATCCACATTGCACCCACAAAGACATTATATTCTCAACAATCGAGACACTTGCCTCACATCCAATATTTGACTTGCCGGCTATGCTGACCCTGCAACCACTTTGGCTGTTCCTCGACTCTCTGTAATGATAATTCGACCCTTTTTTTCCCGAATCAGTCAAATGCCGAACTCCAACGTTTATCACTGATAACATAGATGAGTTTGCAGGCTCTAATCGTTCAGTGAGCAATGCCATTTCTTACCGTCTATTGTCCGACATCTTCCGGGTTCTATATCCATGTTGCCAGCGAATCCCATGTGGAACGAACTCCACGGCACAAATGCAATAACATAAAATGCGTGTCCCGTTTCCATTCCGCCCGTGTCTCTTCCCCTTGCCATTGATCTAACGCTTGAAATTTGTTTAATCATCTAACATCTAATCGTATGGTGCACAAAATGACAGGTAGGCGATGAGGGAAGTTGATTTCAGAGGGAAACGCCTTACAGCGTAAATATATCCCATCTCCCTAACACTACAAGGATTATCTATTTATATATCCCATCTCCCTAACACTACAAAGATTATCTATTTATATATCCCATCTCCCTAACACTACAAAGATTATCTATTTATATATCCCATCTGTGTACATATGCCACAATGTTTTATATAAATAAAATTCATCAGCTTTGAATTTAAACAAATATAAAATTTTATATGGCATGTTGAATAAATTACAACAGCATGTCAAGAGATAAAAAGTAAGAAAGCACAACATCATATTTTAAGATTAAAATGGGCAATAGACAATTTTATAGCACCTTGAATAAATCACAACAGCGTGTGAAGAGGAAAAAGTAATAAAACACAACATATTAAGATAAAAAAGGGCCACAGACATCCCACTAAAATGCGAAATGCTGGCATAATAACAAAATCCCCACTGTCTAGGTCCTCACTATGTAAGAAAATTATACGGGGAGAATAACCAAATCCAGTTGTATAATCCTCACTAACTAAGAATATCATATCTTTTATACCCGTCTGACAAGAACTGTCACTAATAAAACAACAAAAAGTATCAGAGAAGCCTTTAAAGCTCTGTCCATATCCCCATCTTTCTGCAACAGGATTTTCTTGTCTGTGAATCCAAGAAATTGGTTAACAACTTCTGTTGTTTTCTCCGTGAATTCCATCATCTTCGTTTTAATATTTTCAATAGTCCGCAAGAAAGGACTCTCCTGATGAAAAAAAGACTTGTCTGAGTCCTTGGATGTTTCCAGAAGCTTTATTTCACCTGCAATGGACAATCATTCCCAAGTGTCAAGACTTACAGGCCAAGCATTTATTTGAAAAAGAGAAAAATGTATACACAAAGCAATCAAAAAAATTAAGGTTCTCAAAGAGAACCCCAAGTGAAGATAGCAATGACCATGCTGAAATGATCGTCTGAATTCATGAACCTTCTCATTTTTAAGCAAAGCATCCAAGACAGCTTTATCTGATGCCACTGACATGACCATTCTCTGCATCAACATAAATCGATCAACTACCAGAAACAGAGCACCTAACAAATCATCCAAGATTTGAAAAGTAAATCACCACAAATAACTATTCTCAGGTAAGAAAATCGACAAATTGTATTTGAAGGTCCTTCTCTAGATCCTTCAGAAAGTTTGTATGTTAAAAAAGGAAATTAAAACAAGACCTGGATAGCAGGATTGTCTCTTAGCAAGTTGAATGCCTCACAGAAATTATTGTGCCCAACCTTCTGCAGCATTCTGTAATTGTCTTCATGCAATTCTAGCTCCATTTGGTTATCTGATGTCCCAGAGGCTCTGTTCAAAATTTCTTGGATACCTGAAGCTTCAACTAAATGAGATCGTTCAGGCATCAAAGAGGAAGATGATGCTGTTTCATGACCAAAGGTGTCAGCTTGAATTGAATCAGATATTTCATGAACGGAAGAGGATGGTGATGATGCCGGTTTATGATTAAAGGTGTCAGCTTGAATTGAATTGGATATTTCACGAACTGAAGAGGATGGTGACGATGTCGGTTTGTGATCAAAGGTGTCAGCTTCAACTGAATGGGATATTTCATCTTGCGGTGAAGAGGATGGTGATGATGATTTATGATCAAAGGTGCCCTCTTCAACTGAATCAGATATTTCGTGAACCAAAGAAGTTGATGACAATGCTATTTGGTTATCAAAGGTGTCACCTTCAATTGATTCCAACCAAATCCAGCTGTCTAATCCTCACTAACTAAGAATATCATATCTTTTATACCCGTATGACAAGAACTGTCACTAATAAAACAACAAAAAGTATCAGAGAAGCCTTTAAAGCTCTGTCCATATCCCCATCTTTCTCCAACAGGATTTTCTTGTCTGTGAATCCAAGAAATTGGTTAACAACTTCTGTTGTTTTCTCCGTGAATTCCATCACCTTCGTTTTAATATTTTCAATAGTCCGCAAGAAAGGACTCTCCTGATGAAAAGAAGACTTGTCTGAGTCCTTGGATGTTTCCAGAAGCTTTATTTCACCTGCAATGGACAATCATTCCCAAGTGTCAAGACTTACAGGCCAAGCATTTATTTGAAAAAGAGAAAAATGTATACACAAAGCAATCAAAAAAATTAAGGTTCTCAAAGAGAACCCCAAGTGAAGATAGCAATGACCTTGCTGAAATGATCGTCTGAATTCATGAACCTTCTCATTTTTAAGCAAAGCATCCAAGACAGCTTTATCTGATGACACTGACATGACCATTCTCTGCATCAACATAAATCGATCAGCTACCAGAAACAGAGCACCTAACAAATCATCCAAGATTTGAAAAGTAAATCACCACAAATAACTATTCTCAGGTAAGAAAATCGACAAATTGTATTTGAAGGTCCTTCTCTAGATCCTTCAGAAAGTACGGATGTTAAAAAAGGAAATTAAAACAAGACCTGGATAGCAGGATTGTCTCTTAGCAAGTTGAATGCCTCACGGACATTATTGTGCCCAACCTTCTGCAGAATTCTGTAATTGTCTTCATGCAATTCTAGCTCCATTTGGTTATCTGATGTCCCAGAGGCTCTGTTCAAAATTTCTTGGATACCTGAAGCTTCAACTAAATCAGATCGTTCAGGCATCAAAGAGGAAGATGATGCTGTTTCATGACCAAAGGTGTCAGCTTGAATTGAATCGGATATTTCATGAACTGAAGAGGATGGTGATGATGCCGGTTTATGATCAAAGGTGTCAGCTTGAATTGAATTGGATATTTCATGAACTGAAGAGGATGGTGACAATGCCGGTTTGTGATCAAAGGTGTCAGCTTCAACTGAATGGGATATTTCATCTTGCGGTGAAGAGGATGGTGATGATGATTTATGATCAAAGGTGCCCTCTTCAACTGAATCAGATATTTCATGAACCAAAGAAGTTGATGACAATGCTATTTGGTTATCAAAGGTGTCACCTTCAATTGATTCCAACCAAATCCAGCTGTCTAATCCTCACTAACTAAGAATATCATATCTTTTATACCCGTCTGACAAGAACTGTCACTAATAAAACAACAAAAAGTATCAGAGAAGCCTTTAAAGCTCTGTCCATATCCCCATCTTTCTCCAACAGGATTTTCTTGTCTGTGAATCCAAGAAATTGGTTAACAACTTCTGTTGTTTTCTCCGTGAATTCCATCACCTTCGTTTTAATATTTTCAATAGTCCGCAAGAAAGGACTCTCCTGATGAAAAGAAGACTTGTCTGAGTCCTTGGATGTTTCCAGAAGCTTTATTTCACCTGCAATGGACAATCATTCCCAAGTGTCAAGACTTACAGGCCAAGCATTTATTTGAAAAAGAGAAAAATGTATACACAAAGCAATCAAAAAAATTAAGGTTCTCAAAGAGAACCCCAAGTGAAGATAGCAATGACCTTGCTGAAATGATCGTCTGAATTCATGAACCTTCTCATTTTTAAGCAAAGCATCCAAGACAGCTTTATCTGATGCCACTGACATGACCATTCTCTGCATCAACATAAATCGATCAGCTACCAGAAACAGAGCACCTAACAAATCATCCAAGATTTGAAAAGTAAATCACCACAAATAACTATTCTCAGGTAAGAAAATCGACAAATTGTATTTGAAGGTCCTTCTCTAGATCCTTCAGAAAGTACGGATGTTAAAAAAGGAAATTAAAACAAGACCTGGATAGCAGGATTGTCTCTTAGCAAGTTGAATGCCTCACGGACATTATTGTGCCCAACCTTCTGCAGCATTCTGTAATTGTCTTCATGCAATTCTAGCTCCATTTGGTTATCTGATGTCCCAGAGGCTCTGTTCAAAATTTCTTGGATACCTGAAGCTTCAACTAAATCAGATCGTTCAGGCATCAAAGAGGAAGATGATGCTGTTTCATGACCAAAGGTGTCAGCTTGAATTGAATCGGATATTTCATGAACTGAAGAGGATGGTGATGATGCCGGTTTATGATCAAAGGTGTCAGCTTGAATTGAATTGGATATTTCATGAACTGAAGAGGATGGTGACGATGCCGGTTTGTGATCAAAGGTGTCAGCTTCAACTGAATGGGATATTTCATCTTGCGGTGAAGAGGATGGTGATGATGATTTATGATCAAAGGTGCCCTCTTCAACTGAATCAGATATTTCATGAACCAAAGAAGTTGATGACAATGCTATTTGGTTATCAAAGGTGTCACCTTCAATTGATTCCAACCAAATCCAGCTGTCTAATCCTCACTAACTAAGAATATCATATCTTTTATACCCGTCTGACAAGAACTGTCACTAATAAAACAACAAAAAGTATCAGAGAAGCCTTTAAAGCTCTGTCCATATCCCCATCTTTCTCCAACAGGATTTTCTTGTCTGTGAATCCAAGAAATTGGTTAACAACTTCTGTTGTTTTCTCCGTGAATTCCATCACCTTCGTTTTAATATTTTCAATAGTCCGCAAGAAAGGACTCTCCTGATGAAAAGAAGACTTGTCTGAGTCCTTGGATGTTTCCAGAAGCTTTATTTCACCTGCAATGGACAATCATTCCCAAGTGTCAAGACTTACAGGCCAAGCATTTATTTGAAAAAGAGAAAAATGTATACACAAAGCAATCAAAAAAATTAAGGTTCTCAAAGAGAACCCCAAGTGAAGATAGCAATGACCTTGCTGAAATGATCGTCTGAATTCATGAACCTTCTCATTTTTAAGCAAAGCATCCAAGACAGCTTTATCTGATGCCACTGACATGACCATTCTCTGCATCAACATAAATCGATCAGCTACCAGAAACAGAGCACCTAACAAATCATCCAAGATTTGAAAAGTAAATCACCACAAATAACTATTCTCAGGTAAGAAAATCGACAAATTGTATTTGAAGGTCCTTCTCTAGATCCTTCAGAAAGTACGGATGTTAAAAAAGGAAATTAAAACAAGACCTGGATAGCAGGATTGTCTCTGAGCAAGTTGAATGCCTCACGGACATTATTGTGCCCAACCTTCTGCAGCATTCTGTAATTGTCTTCATGCAATTCTAGCTCCATTTGGTTATCTGATGTCCCAGAGGCTCTGTTCAAAATTTCTTGGATACCTGAAGCTTCAACTAAATCAGATCGTTCAGGCATCAAAGAGGAAGATGATGTTGTTTCATGACCAAAGGTGTCAGCTTGAATTGAATCGGATATTTCATGAACTGAAGAGGATGGTGATGATGCCGGTTTATGATCAAAGGTGTCAGCTTGAATTGAATTGGATATTTCATGAACTGAAGAGGATGGTGACGATGCCGGTTTGTGATCAAAGGTGTCAGCTTCAACTGAATGGGATATTTCATCTTGCGGTGAAGAGGATGGTGATGATGATTTATGATCAAAGGTGTCCTCTTCAACTGGATCAGATATTTCATGAACCAAAGAAGTTGATGACAATGCTATTTGGTTATCAAAGGTGTCACCTTCAATTGATTCCAATGTCTCATTTGTGGAAGAGGAAGATGACGATGCCATTTTATGATCAATGTTGACAGTTTCGACTGAATCAGATGTTTCATCGTGCACTGAAGAGAATGACAATGATGCTTTTTTATGATCAAAGGTGCCAGATTCAACTGAATAAGATATTTCATGCATTGAAGAGGATGATGATGATGCTATTTTATGTTCAATGGTGCCAGCTTCAATTGACTCAAATATTTCCTGCAGCGAAGGGGATGATAATGGTGCTGTTTTATCATCAAAAGTGGCATTAACAGGGATGTTGTCCCTGCAAATAAAGAGATCAACGGTCAAGAGTTGTACTGCTTGATGTTTTAACATTCTTCTAAATCCAGTATCCTGATAATAGGCAGCTAAAAGTAAAAGATTTAGAATGCGTTTGTGAAAACAACACATAATAATAAATATGAGAGATTACCAAAAAGATAATTTAAAATAGCTTCAAGTACATTAAAAATAACATATCATGTCAATAAATCTTTTATGCATGTCACATATTTAGTTCCTACTAGAATAAAACAAAGAACAGAGAATATACTTTCAAAAGTCACAGTTAAACAACCCCATTCAAAATAACTTTTGTTGAAAAGTGCAATTTTATGCATATACGTAAACTGAAAATTCAAGAATTGCGAGTTCATCTCCACACAAATTCACATTAGTACTTTCTAAACACCAAATTAACAGTAGGAGTTTGATTCTAACTGAAGAAAACTTAATGCTCTTTAAATTTTGAAAAGGAAAGGTCTATATACAGATTTTCTTGACATATCTTTACTACAGATGCATACTCAAAGTGGGTACACTTGAGCCATGTTTACTATTATATGATATAAATCTAACGCAGTTACTGGAAATCCTTTTCCAATAATTAGTTATGGCATTTAGAGAGGGTGCGCTCATTTTCTGCCTGCTTTAATCTATGGTGAAATTGAAAAATGCTGCATATTCCATATCATATTATCACCAGAGGAATCAGAGATAATGCCTAGTAGTTTGCTTGTCTCTCATTTTGCTATAGAATCTTTTTCCAAAGCTGAAAACACTTAATGCAATAACAAGGTAAGATTCAAGAACCTTAGTCTCCAAATGGGATTGAAGGATTACTTTGTTGCCTTATTTTTCAGTGGGTTGTGAGACTGGTATACTAAAAAATCACATATCAGTATTTGCAATGTTGACACACATTTGATTAGCTGGCCCAAGACAAGACAAGACCACCCCCCCTTGAAATCTATAAATATTAAATACATGAGGCTTAGAAGCACTTGGGGCATGACTTGAATTGGATTATTTCATCTCTGTTTTATTGAGCCTGAGGCTCTAAGGGTTAAGAGTCAAGACCCCATTCTCTCTTGGACTACTTTTGGTGGAGGTGATCCCACCCTAGCTAGTCCCTTCCTTTTTATTTTCGTACTCGTTCCGAAAAAAGGAACTATCTATCTGAGGAAGCAGTGAAATCTTTCGATCCTATTTTGACTCTTGTTTAATTGTTCTGGCAACAGGGATTTATTGTTTGAAGAATAGCAGGGTTTCAGTACCAATCTATTGAGGTAAATGGAGTTTGAGGCTATGTGGATTCATTCTGGAACAGACAACAACCACGCATCCTAATTTAAGCCGGGACTCATCCACCTCTGGATGTTTCGTTTTGTATGGATTCTTTTGGAATCATTTTCTTCCTCTGCAAAAATTCAAACTACACAGCTCAGGTAATGAACACCAGATAACAATAACAGGTGGGTATGAAATTGATATATGAGACATCTGGAAATTAGACGAATTGAAACCATTTATGATAAATCGAAACAGTTAATAACTAAATACCTGTGAGAGTAACTATAGAGTCTTCCGGGAAGTTGAAGTTAGTTGTGAGCAGATATTTCATACAGTTCACATCGTTGATGCAGCCTTTCAGCTCGTATGGCGTATTTTTGTAACAAATCCCACACGACTCTTTTCTTATTGGAGACTCGAACCACATGAACGGCACTAACAATAATCGGCTCATCTCTGGGTTTGTTAAAACTTAGAGCACCTGGCAGTTTCCTGACGGGATTCGGCCGCCAACGGGGTTCTGGTTGGCGAATCCCGGCATAAACACCATAGTATTGACAACTAAAATCAGCAACTTGGGGATGGAGCCATACCTCAGCTCTGCAATTCGGGCAACCCACCAGCTCGGCTTGTGCCATAACAATCTATCTTCCGGCGAAGCTAATTAACTCCTAATACGAGCGTCTGTCTTTCACATGGATCCAAGGAGGACTATATATAGGAAACCTCTGTAATCGTATTTGTGAATTGTTTGCAGTGTGGAATCGTAAAAGGTTTGGCTCATAAGCGATATAAGCGATATGCAGAGACCATTCGTTTTCAATGATGCAAGGTTTGGCCGGGGCGATTCGAACTAGGCTAGGTAGGTAGACGGACTGGCTAGGTAGACTGACGGACTGTTTTTGGACGGCCTAGAATTGTTCAATCGTCTAACAAGAGATCTAACGGTTAAGATTAAGACAGAAAGACATTTAGGGGAGTTCATTTCATAGGGAAACGCCTTACGGCGTAATTATAATTTTAAAATTGTGAAAATATAAAGTACAATTGGAAGAACGTTATACAATGAAGTTTTGAATAAGAACTGAAATGCAGTCTTGATTCAGCTTCGGCCTTTCCATATGTTAGCATGTGAGGCTAGGTGGTAGCTCCCCACAATGGGCAAGTCAAATACTACTCAGGGCAAGGGCAACTAATATTTTAAGGTAAATAATAGGTAGAGAATCGCATTTATGTGGAAGGTTCACAAGGATTATTCTATTCATCACATTGGAAGGTCATTCAACAAGGAGGCAGATGCGCTATCCAAAGAAGGTCTCTCCTATCCAAATGAATTTTGGTAGTTTTCCATCACTGTTGGAGAATTTCAGTACAACATTTAGGAATTCCACCTCCCCTGTACATAGCATAAGTAACTCTCTTCTCATATGTGGTACATTGTATAAACCTACTTCTTTAATATTTTTGATCCTCATATATGGTAAGCAGCACGAACTTGTTATATTCTATGTTTCCTCTATGTTTCATCATGTTCTATCATCTTCATCTATTTCAGATGCATGTTTCATCATGTTCTATCATCTTCATCTATTTCAGATGCTATTATTTAGAAGATAGCTATATTATTTTGATATGTCCAGAAAAGGTATTTGTCATATTCTGATCTAATATGGATCTATATCATCTCTCTGTCTTATATGTTTTGAGGATTTTATAGTTTTTCTCATGATCTCTCTTCATGACTTATTTGGGATTTCTCCTACTATCTACCATATGATGTATACTCCAAATATCCCACTTATTTGGGATTTCTCCTACTATCTACCATATGATGTATACTTCAAATATCTATGAATATAATAGAGCTTTTTTCCTTACCGGAAAAAAATGTATAATTGTTTGAAACCTGCAATTATTTTATCATTATCATTGCAAAGTTGTGTTATAACATTAAAGATATTCAGAAATGGCCATATTCCAGACGTCTGACATCTGAGTAGCTTGTGGTGTCGTGATTGAGGAAGTCGTCCACCAAGATCAAGATCTTGCTAATGTTACCTCCAGTTTTGGGTTTTGCGGGGTTGATCGTTTTTGAAATTACGAATTTTTTTCATTCGGAGATTGGTTTTCGTTGTTATAGTTTTTATCCGGTTTGTCCCAGCAAATATTTATTGAATTTATTCTAACAAAGAACGACGTTGTATTATAAAAAACGTCTCAGTTAAAATAATAATATGTGTAATTATTTGAATTTTATAGGTTGTTTAATTTAGAATATTTATTGAATTTATTCAAACAAAGAATGGAGCGTCTAAAGTCGAAATAATAATTATAAAAAAACGTTTAAAGTTAAAATAATAATATTAGTGATTGCTTGAATTTTAGTTAAATTTTTAAATAATAATATTAGTAGTTGTTTGAATTTTAGTTTAATTTTTAAATAATAATATTAGAAATTGTTTGAATTTTAATTAAATTTTTATTGAATATTATATTTAATATGTTGATAGGAGTGTTTAGTTTAGAATAGGAATTTCAAAATCACTCTAAAAAGCATAAAGCACTATCCAATAGGAGTGTTTTATGTTGAATAGGTTTGTGCTCTTTTTTATAAAGTATTATGTGAACTACTATGTGAATCGTGAAGGGTTCACGTTTTTCGGATAATTCTTGCTCTCTAATAGATGGACATGAAGATGTTTGTAATGTTACTTTCAACCCTTCTAGTGTGTCTTTCTCTTTTTGTGAAGGCATTTTTCATGGTGCCCCATTTTCTACCAATTTTATTAGCAAAGATTTTGATTTTTGTGGTAGGAACTCATTCTTCGGCATACAACTATTAACCATTCATAAGTTGATGGGGTTACATTTCAAGATATCTATAAGTCTAAATTTTTCTATGAATGTTACTCTTAGGAGGAATCGAAATGGTCATGGAAGGATGAAACACGGAACTTTATCGAAGATATAGATCTCCATGATGTTTGTATTATGGAAGTTGTTGATTCTCGGGCTTTTAGAGGGGATATGCCTGATACTTTAGGTTCCTTATTAACATTATCTCTCTAAATCTGCAGGGTTTAGGGGATTCCTCTAAAATAAATTCCCTAAAAAACCTTATTAGGTCAACGGGCCTAATGATTATCCTGATACAGGAAACAATGGTTTTGAGGTAAAATCCAAGACATATTTTTTATCTAAATTCCCTAGAGGGTTGATTGTTTCAATTGACTCTATTGGGCTATCAGGTGGCATGGTGGCTATGTGGGATCCTTCTTTGGTTAATGTATTGATCCAGGATCTTTTGCTTTTAGATGTATTGAAGAATTACATGGATAAATTGCAACTTAACCATAGAAATTTAATGTGCACATGAGAGAAGAGGAGAAACACATAAAAACATGAAAGAAGACAAGAGACTTGATGACAGAGTTCGTCCAATTTGGACTATGTCTTTGGGCCCTGCTCAATCAATGGGGAGGCCTTCATTCATTAAGTGTCATGAGAAAGAATAGTACAATCAACATTTACAAAGACGAGTCTTATATCTCCAATATAGAAAATGGCCGAAAAATGGAGACCTATGTTGCAGAAACTGGCATCACCATTGAGTTCCCATCACCGAGAGGTGAAAAATCAATATAAAACTTGCCCAAATTTGACACTGGACCAAAACTGACCCCTTGGAAAATGTGTTTAGGCAAGGTTCCACCCCTTGTCATAGGTCTACTCACAGTTATGCCACCTGCAATTCATCCACCTAAAAATACATGCATGCTCTCTCCTGCCCGCTGCACTGTG
The DNA here is from genome assembly GCA_000404065.3 of Pinus taeda. NCBI lineage: Eukaryota > Viridiplantae > Streptophyta > Pinopsida > Pinales > Pinaceae > Pinus > Pinus taeda. The sequence continues at coordinate 13,025 of APFE031066009.1, forward strand.
CATAAGTATTTAAATATAAATTGGTGGACAGATAATCCAAACGAGCACCGTTGGGTGCAATGGCAAACATGGAAACTCGTTGAGGAGGGGTTGGGGGATCAAATCCCACCCCTCCCGAATTAGCCTACGTATCTTTTTTTTATGGGTTAATGTTGGGTGGCGAGTCCACTGTTTTGGGTGGCCCACCCCCATTACTATCGGCCATTTTGTTATATATGGGTGAGGTGGAGGGGTGGCAGGGTTGAGAGCCCACACCCCCACCATATCTTCAATATGTTTGTTGTGGACTCTGGGGTGGCGGGGTCATGGATGCCCACCGTAATTCAATTTTAAGTTTTAGTTAAGGTGGTTGGAGGGGCGGCGGGGTCATGGCCGCCCGCCCCATATCTAATACATTTTATTTATTTATTTAAAATAACAAATAACAGTTCCACTACCCATTAGGCATTTTCGAGAACCTTAGGCCATATTAGACAAATTAATGGACAAACAATTTCGCCCAGAAAACTAGCCAGATTCTGTTGATGGATTCTTTCCAAATTGTGCCCTCCTTAAGCCTGCCACATGGGTAGGTCAACCCACAACTTTGACTGCTTCTATCTTCTTCATGCAGACTTAGATTGGAGTGTCCTTCACACTGTTGGAATTAGGGCAATGAGCACTTTGATCTAATGTCAAGTTAATCGACTTTCTGCCACTTTGAATTTTGATCCATTTTCATGCCACTAATGTCTGGAGATCCACCTGGATCAATCCTCCCCATTGAGGTGCTTTTGGACTGCCAAAAGCTTTATCAGTCAATTGGAAAGTGACGAAATTTTTCCATAACTCTTTCTTTTTCCAGCCATTTTTCCTTGCTAGGGTGCATCCCTTTGAAACCAACTCGAAGGCATTCCACATCTCCCCATCATGAAGTCATGGTTCTTCTGTCAAGGATGATAGCTTTAGGAAACTCATCAAGATACTCTGGTGAAAAGTCATCAATTGTAGGAACTGATCCACCTCTTCGATGTCCATAATCAATGGTGGCTCATAAAGATTTAAGTTTTTCACATTCACTATGGAGTACATTTGCATATATGTTGGCAAATCGAGACGAAAGGCATTGTCTCCAATCTTCTCCAAGATGGTGAATGGACAATATCGGATTGGTCGCAACTTCTTCCCTTCTCCCTTCATCCTATCCTTGCTGATATGGAACCACACTTTGTCACCCACTTGAAATTGATGGTCGACTCAGTGTTTGTCATGTCGAGCCTTGTACAAGGCTTGACTTTTCTCCAACTTCTCCTGTACTGCTTGGTGAATCAACTAGATCCGCAGAATGAACCACTGCACTTTGTCCCTGTCGTCACGTCCACTAGAGTCATCTTCCTTCCAAAGACCATATCAAAAGGATCTTTGGGTAGGTAGCCAAAACATGTCTCAAATGGTGAACGACGCGTAGATGAGTGCACTACTCGATTGTAGGAATGTTGCACATATAGAAGATGCTCATCCCACAACTTAGGATGTTTTCCACAATAGCCTCGTAATAAGTGTACCACAATGTGGCTGACAACCTCTATCTATCCATCGGTTTGTGGATGAAATGTTGTGCTTCTTTTCAACTTGGTGTCCATCATCTTCCACACGCTGATCCAAAACTCTCCGAGAAAGCGAGAGTCTCAATCTGATACAATCAATGTGGGAAACCCAAAATGGACCCAAACATGCTGAAAGAAAAGATAAGTAGTCTGCTCTGCAGTGATCTACTTTTTACAAGGCATTAAAATACACATCTTACTAAAACGGTCAACGATGACATACAAACAGTCGTGAATTTTTCTAAACAAAGGCAAACCTCCTACAAAATCCATCAACACACATTCCCATGGATGACTCGGAATAGGGAGTGTTGTGTAGAGCCCGAGTTTTCTATTAGAGGGCTTTGAAACAGAACACATCACACATCCCTTTGAAAAGAGAGTCACAATGTTCTTCATATGAGGCCAAAAGAAAAATCTTTGTACATGACACAAAGTTTTTTCAACACCAAAATGACCAGACACAAGGGAGGTGTGGGCCTCCTAGATTACATGTACCCTTTCCCCTGTGGGTATGCACAATTTGCCAAGGTGATACAATAGTTTCCCCTGCAACTGATAGATGTGCACCTGTGAACCATGGGTTAGTTTTTGCATAAATCTCCTTAAAGTCATTATTGTTAGCATATTGTTCAGCATAACTTTCAAAAGATAACGAAGCATTATGCAAAATAACATAAGCAGAAATAGGAGGGCGAGATAGCATATCGACCACTTTGTTGCTAGTGCCCTTCTTATACTTTATTACCAAATGAAACTGATGAAGAAAACCCATCCACCTGAAATGATGAGCTTGCCGCAACTTGGTTTGTGACTGAAGATACTGCAAGGGTTGATGATCTGTATGGATGATGGTCTCCTTGCCGATCAGGTAGTGTTTCCACTTTTTCACACTCTGGACCAAGCCATATAACTCTTTGTCATAAGTGGGATAGTTTATCACAACCCGAGATAATTTCTCTGAAGAGTAACATATCGGCTTCTTTTGTTGCAACAGTACAACTCCCATGGCATATCCATTAGCGTCTGTCTCGATCTCGAATGGCTGCTGAAGATCTGGTAAGGCCAAGACCAGTGCAATGCTGATCTGTACTTTCAATGTTTCGAAGGACTTCTGCTCCTTTCCTCCCCATTGAAAGACTTGCTTTACTCTCGTCAGCGTGTGTAAAGGTGCTACAATAATAGAGAAATTGGCAATAAATATCCTCCAATATTGTACTGCACCCAAAAAGTTGCAAACCTCAGTTACACTAGTAAGATTAGGCCAATTTACAATTTCTTCAACTTTAGAAGGATCAATTTTTAACTGACCATGACCAACAATATGACCTAAGTAAACCAAAGAGGTTTTCCCAAACTCACACTTTGACAATTTTACATAGAGTTTTTCTTTTTTCAATACATCAACCACATTCCTTACATGGCATACATGTTCATTCCAATTTCTACTAAAGACAAGAATATCATCTAGATACACGAGAATAGATTCATTAATGAAAGGCCTAAAGAGATCATTCATGACCCTCATGAAAGTGGCTGGAGCATTGCAAAGTCCGAATGCCATCCCCATCCATTCGAACAACCCTTGTTTGGTCTTGAAGGTAGTTTTCCACACATCTCGCTCTGCAATTCGGACCTGTTGATAACCACTACGCAAATCCAATTTGGCGAAATATATAGAATTCTTTAATTGTTCTAGTAAATCATCAATGCACGATAGAGGGTAACGATTTTTTCACCGTGATCTTGTTTAGTGCTCGGTAACCATGCACATCCTCCATGTGCCATATTTCTTCGGCACTGAGACAATCAGTGAGCCACACAGAGAAGTGCTCTATCTGATGACCCCTTGGTTCAATAGATCCTGCACCTTCTTTTTGATCTACTCCTTCTCAATAGTCGACTTCCTGTACATGCCAATATTTGTTAAAGGAGTGTCATGCTGCAAATGGATCTCATGTTGGATTTCCCTCTTCAGAGGTAATCCCCTTGGTTTCTGAAACATCTCATCATATTTAGAAATTAATTCACATAATTCCTTTTTATGCACATGATCACAACCATGGAAAGCATCAGATAATTCTACATCTTCCCCCCTTACAACCATAAGCATGCAACCCTTACTGGAATCCACCAACCTCTTCATTTGTCCTGCACTTACAAGGCTGGTGTTGATTTTAGTTTGATGAGCCCTTACAATATATTCTACCCCATCTTTTGTGATTTGGTATTTGTTTTCATGACATAAGAATATTGCTTTTATATCATATAGATATGGACTCCCTAACACCATGCCACATATATCTAATGGTATTGCATCAAGTTCTACCTCATCCACTAACTTAGAAGCGATCACAAATTTAACCTTGCACTGCTTAGTTACATTCAATTTTGCTTTATCATGTTCCATCCAAGCGGGTAAGGTTTTGGATGTGGTTTGGTTTCTAAGCCTAGCTTCTTTACCAAGGAATCTGAAATTAAATTTTCTTGGGATCCGGTATCAAATAGAGTTTCCACTTTTGTATGATTTATGACAACTCTAATATGAAATACTCAAATCTCTTTCGTACATTAGGAAGAGACCCGTCTATTGAACTAGTTCCTTCATGTGATTCAGAATTAACATGAGGCGTAAGAGTACCTTTTGTTCCAATTGTTGTGATCAATGCTTCATCTCCAGAATCAAATCCAAGGTCTTGTTGTATAGTTGCCACTGTTTTCTGCTTGCCTTTCCTCCATACTTCTTTGGTCTCTTTTCCAGGTACAATTTCCAACAATGATTGTCGTCATGACCTTCCTTTTTGCAGTGAGTGCAATAAGGCCTTTCCCATTCATCTTTCTTGGTTGATGCTGTCCTCTTCTCTTTCCCATTTCCTTTCACTTTGGGTTTGCCATTTTGAGGTTTGAAAGGTGGTTTCTTGAAATGATCATCTCTTTACATTTTTCCCCTGTTATCAAGATGAATGGCCTTTACACTGGCTGAGTCAATAGTAGTTGGTTCAAAAAATAATAATGAATGCCTAATGTAACTATGTAATGATCCAATATACTTAGTTACTACTTCAGGTGAGTCAAGTGCAATGCCCAAATTAAGTGCTTGTTTTCTAAACGCCTCGGTAAAGCTTTGAACATCCCAACCTCTACCTTGCCTTAAGTATTGCCAATCCATTAAGGATTTTTTCTTATAACCGAAGGGATAAAATTGTTCCATTAATGCAGAAATAAAACTAGGCCATGAGGAAAGAAGATTACCCACACTCTTACTACTTCACAAATTTCTCTCCTACTAGAGAAGAGTGGTGCCACTCAACCAAAGAGAGGCCAGCTGAATCTTTGCCTTGTCCTCTTCGATCTGCTAAATCCTACAGTAGATTTCAATCTACCTAATCCAATTATTAATCTTTTATGCATTACTTTCACCGTTATACATGGGAATATCAAATTTGATATCTAATTTAAAGAAAGGTTTCTTAGATGCATCCCTTGAATTTCTATGATGACGGTGATGAGAGGAAGAAGAACTTTCACTCGTGGAAGGAGAAGGAGGGGGTTCTTCTCCACCATTTCCATGCACTAAACCTTGTTCTTATGGATTTCTCTCTTCTTCTTTCTCCATCCTTGAAATAAACCGATCGACCTTTTCTACTATTATATAGGAGGTTTTTCAGTAGTTGCGCTCCTCTTCATAACGGGCCTCTTCATCTGCCATGTTTCTCCTTCCATGTGCACACCCTGGTTCAGGATCGAAAGACTTTAGTTTCCCTTCGCCTCTTGAGAACCTATTTCTTATTAGCATACAAACATGCAATTCACATCTACAAAGGCCTACTCTGATACCACTTGATCCAAGATCTTTTTCTTTTGGATGTATTAAAGAATTACATGGATAAATTGCAGCTTAACTATAGAAATTTAATGTGCACTTGAGAGAACAGGAGAAACACATAAAAACATGAAAGAGGACAAGAGACTTGATAACGAAGTTCGTCCAATTTGGACTACATCTTTGGGCCTTGCTCAATCAATGGGAAGGCCTTCATTCATTAACTGGCATGAGAAAGAAGAGTACAATCAACATTTACAAAAAGGATTCTTATACCTCCAATATGGAAAATGGTTGAAAAATGGAGAGCTCTATTGCAGAAACTGGCATCACCATTGAGTTCCTGTCACCGAGAGGTGAAAAATCGATATAAAACTTGCCCAATTCTGATAGTGGACCAAAACTGACCCCCTAGAAAATGTGCTCATGCAAGGTTCCACCCCCTGTCACAGGCCTGCTCATGGTTCCACCACTTGCAATTCATCTGCCTCAAAATACGTGCATGCTCTCTCCTCCCCGCCGCATTGTGCATAAGTGTTTAAATATAAATTGGTGGGCGGATAATCCAAAGGAGGATTGTTGGGCACAATGGAAAACATGGAAATTTGTTGAGGAGGGGTCGGGGGATCAAATCCTACCCGTCCCAAATTAACCTACATATCGTTTTTCTATGGGTTAATGTTGGGTGGCGGGTCTGTTGTTTTGGGTGGTCCGCCCCCATTTTCATCGGCCTCTTTGTTATATATGGGTGAGGTGGAGGGGAGGCGGGGTTGAAAACCCGCGCCCCCACTATATATTCTATATGTTTTTTGTGGACTCCAAGGTGGCAGGGTCATGGCTACCCATCCCAATTCAATTTTAAGTTTTAGTTAAGGTGGTTCCAGGGGCAGAGGGGTCATGGTTGCCCGACCCATATTTAATACATTTTTTTATCTAGAAAAACAAATAACAGTTCCACCGCCCATTAGGAATTTTCTAGAACCTTAGGCCATATTAGAAAAATTAATGGACCAACAATTTCGCTTGGAAAACTAGCCAGATTCTGGTGTCAAATTCTTGCCAAATTGTGCCCTCCTTAAGCCTGCCACATGGGTAAGTCAACCCACAAATTTCACTGCTTATATCTTCTTCATATGGACTCGGATTGGAGTGATGTTCACACCGTTGGAATCAGGGCGACGAGCACTTCGATCTGATGTCAAGTTAATCGCCTTTTTGCCACTTTGAATTTTGAGCCTTTTTCATGCCACTAGTGTCTGGAGATCCACCTCGATCATGTATCTGCTTAATCATGATTTTATAGACTCCAATGTTGGATTGACGACCCACCATATTCAAAAGATCGATATGAGGAAGTTTTATGACAAGGATCCGGTAACATGGATACTATAGATGGAGCAATATTTTGATCTCCATAATGTGAAACACACACAAAAGGTACACATTACAACTTTATATTTAGAACCCAATCATTTTGTATGGTATCAATGGCTTTATTCTCGTAAACCACTTGTCACTTAGTCAATTTTTATGGAGGAAATGATAGCACATTATGAGGATACAGAGAGAAACGCCTTCTTTAGCAAATTGATAAATCTCAAATGAAAGGGTTCAATTGCGGAGCACATTGACAACTTACAAAAATTGAATATAAGAGTATATGATATTCCATAGGAGCATAGGATTGTTGACTTCATAGGGACTTTAAAGGATAACATCCAACATGAGGTTTGCCTTTTGGAACCTGATTCATTGGAGAAGGCATTCAGGTTGGCAAGAAAAATTTAAAGCAAAATTATGGCAACAAGGAAGCCTACCACTCACAACTATAAGGATGGAAGTGCTATTTCTCCTACCCTTCCACAACCTATAATGTTGACACCACAACGATTGGAAGAAAAAAGAGAAAACAGGTTTTGCTACAATTGTGATAGAAAATACACTAAAGATCATAAGTCTGCTAAGAAGAAATTATTTTACATAGATTGTGAAGAGGAGGAGGAAAAGGAACAATAAACTTAAAAAGAAGAGGATATACACTAGGAACCAACCCTAGAGAAAGAATAAATAAGTCATACCATATCTTGTAATGCATTTGCAAAAATTACCATTCCTCAAACTCTCGAGATAGAAGGAAATATCAAGAAGAAAAAATTAATAATGTTGATTGATTTGGATAGTACCCATAATTTTATTCATTGTAAGATAGCCAAGGAATTGAATTTCTTCCTATGCCCAGCACTAGAGTTTCAAGTGATGGTTGCAAATGGAGGAACTATAAATTTCTCTGGAAAGTACCATAATATCAAGCTAACCATGGAGGAATATGTATTGAATAGTCTGATTCTTTCAATTCCAATGGGCGGTGTTGATTTAGTACTAGGAGTCAAATAGTTACAATATTTGGGTATGATAGCTTTTAATTTTCAAGAACTTTTCTTGAAATTTTTTTGGGAAGGAAAGGAAGGTGAATTAAGGGGTATCGCGGGGAAACCAGGAAAGATAATTATATCTAATAGCATGAAAAAGCTTCTAAATAAAGAACAATGAGGTGTAATTGCACAATTATGCTCACTAGAGTTTCAAACATCGAAATCATCTATTTCTCCAAATCTCCAAAATTCCTTGGACAATCATTCCAAGGTATTTAAGACTCCCAAAGGCCTCCCACCTATTCATGATCATGATCATTCTATTAATTTGATTCCAGGAAGTGTTACTCCAAACATTAGGCCTTACAAATATCCCTATCAGCAAAAGAGTGAAATTGAACGATTGCATAAATGCTAGAGATCGGTATAATTCAACCTAGTCGAAATTTATTTTTCAGCTCCACTAGTATTGGTGCATAGGAATGATGGATCATGGCACACGTGTCCAGATTATAGGGAGCTAAAAAAGCTCACTATTAAAGATAAATTTCCCATTCCTGTCATTGATGAATTATTGGATGAATTACATGGAGAAATTTACTTCACCAAGTTGGATAATTGTTCAGGATATCATCAAATTAGAATGAAGACTCTATACATTCTGAAAACAACATTTAGAACTCATGAAGGTTATGTTATACAATATTTTTTCACACCCCCAGTCTCGTATCTTAAAATTTCGCACTTTGTGTTGTCAATGTTGCAAAGTGATGAAATTTGTCGCAAATAATGTTTTCACCATGAGACATGTTTGGAACATCCTTGAATAAAAGGAAGAAGACTTTCCTTGAAAGAATTCTGAAGAGTTTGTCAAAAACCTTTTTTTGCATGACCTACGCTACTTTTATAAGGAAAATACGTGTTGTTAACCTCTGGAATAACACATGACTAATGTTGCCAACTCTACTTTTATCAGTAAAATCAGCACTGGTCCTATTCAGGAATTTTTCCCAAAATGGAGGAGAAGCTTCCCTTACTAGAAGGCTTGAGAACAATGATGTGGTTTCAGGTAGACAAAGTTTTGAATGAGACCCTATATCCTCTTTCCATGGATCTCTCCCTTGAGATGTGGAACTCCTCCCTATTTTCATGGACCTTCAACTCCCTCTCCTTCACTATAAATGAATTTCCCACCATCCATTAATAGTTTGCTATTGGTGGGTTGATTTCCATTCTAGTGCTAAATTGTGCCCAAATTCTGCCTATTTTCAAAGGAGAAAAGGTGTTAGAAGGCTAAGGCTTGGACTTGGAATCTCACTTGAAGAAGGCTTCCAACATCAAGGCTTTATTGGTTCTAATGCTCAATTTTTCATCTATTAATAAGACAATTTTGTTTTCTTTCCATAACTATGTCAATTATTGTAATGTTCCTTATATGTTACATAATTTGTATTAGAAAATGTTATGATTGGCATAGTTTTGTTATCTCCACTTGATCTTTCTTGCAGGAGCTCATCTACACCAATGAAGAGGAGATTGTGAGCTTTGAAGCCAAAGAGTCAAGGGTGACAGCAAGGGTAATAACATCAGAGAGAGGTAGGAGATCCATCCTCCTATGTATTTTATAATATGAATTAGGAAAGAGTTCATCTAATTGTCTTTTGTAGTTGCTAGATCCTCCCATAGAACTAGAGGGACACTTTATTTCTACAAAAAGGATTGCTTGCACAACAAAATGGCGACTCCGCTAGGGAGTACATAACCCTTCCAACATCCTTTTCCTTTGGTCTCTTTTGATAAGTTTGGTCAACCTCTTAGTGATCCATAAATTTGGATTGTTGTGGATTCATATTCTAAGTGGTGTATGGTGTTGAGTGTCAAGTTTAGATCCCGATTCAAATTTGTTTATTTTTTCCGATTTTTTTCTCACTCAGCATGCCTTTTTATGCAAAACAAAGTGTTTCTAGCATGGATTTTTCTCATTATAGTCATATTGAAGACCCTGTCAATGCGAATTTTCACCTTTATAGTAGTGTTGGTCCAAAAAATGAGGTTTTTTAGGGTTTTTGACAAAATATCTAGAATGTCTTGATATCTAAAGTATTTCTCCTCCTCTGTGTGCATAGAATTTGAATTATTGTTGTTAAATTATTTGCGGTTTTCAAAAGTTTGTTCCACGTTGAAGTAGTGAAAAGGAACTTTGGTTGAATCTTTAGTTCTTTAGAAAATTGAATTTATTGTTTAATTGCTTGCAAGTGTTACTGATTTGTTGTCTGATAATCATTTTTAATTCTTTTGGAAACCAGAAAGAAGTTGCACTTACATTTGTTAAGCCTTCATCTCAAAATTAATCATTACTTCTGGAAATTGCATTAGATTACATTGCACTGGAAAGTTGTTTTGGAGATTGTCATTGAGCATAGATAATATTTCTTAATGTTGAAAGCTGATAAGTGCATCTTAATTCATTTGAAAAGAAAAATAAGATTCAGGTAGGTGAACTTTAGTGAATTAAAATTCATTTACTTTTTTATCGTTGCATTGGAATTGTGGAATTGAAAGACTTGGTTAGGAAGCTAATGTTGGTTGCATATCTTATTGTTGAATTTATGTTTGCACTTCTTCCTTACACTAGATAACTTTCATTGAAATGAAAAGAATGCTTTTTTCATATTAGTTGCATCTTAGGTGTGTTCAAGTGTCATTGATTTTTGAGCCTTGAAACCAAAACATAATTCAAGATCAACTTTAAAATTTATCTCAATTAACCAAAGGATAATTTGGAAAATTATCTAAAACATCTAGAGGTCTAGGCGAGAGATGTGTTCTAGCGTTGTTAAACGTAGGAGTTGTATTTATTTTCCAGCATTGCATCCTAGGGGTGAAATCTTGTTCCACGTAAGGAAGTGTATAATATCGTTCTCCACGTACCTTCAGGTATATTGGATGGTGCTCCATGGATCAAAAGTATAAAGGAATGATCTCATAGAACGATTACGCATTAGACAACACTACTATGGACTTTACTCCCATGTACCATCGAGTATATTTTGAGAGACCCCTATAGATTTCTATCCATCCATAGGTAACTAAGTCTGTCACCTTGTATAATGTGATACACTGAACACAACATTCAGGGAGATTGGCTACCGTATGTTAAGTCCTTGGTTCGCCAAGGTGTATATTTCAATTCATGGTTTCTTGGTAAACCCCTTTTCCTAGTTACCCCTTTCTTTTGATTTATGTCTTTAATTTATAAAATCAATTAATTGACCACAAAATAAGATCCTCCCTATGGAATAACTCCTTAATGGATCTTAGGTTGAGACTAATGAAAACAGTTCTTGAGTCTACCAATCAAGGAAACCCGTCTCACAGGAATCATGGTCGTTTTCCTTCTTTTGGGAATGTTCGTGCTCCTTATATGGCGACATTGTCCCTTCCCAGATTTACCATTGGTTTTCCAATTTGGTTGTTGTCAACCCTTATGGTTTTGAATATCCAAACTGCTTCTCAACCAAGTTCTCCTCCACCTCAACAACATCAATTTCATGTTGATCCTAAATTTGACCCTTTTCCTTCTTCACTTATTGTTTCTTCATCCCTTCCTCCCTCTTCGACTCGTGAAAGTATTCATTCTAGTATCCAAGGAGCTAAGAAGAAGGAGAAGAGGATGAAGAAGAAGAAGAAAAATAAAAAAGGGGGCAACCAAGCAACCATTGCTACAAATGAAACTAATGTGGATAAACCTTCTAATCAACCCCACAAAGTGAAGTTCTATTGCAGGCTATGTAAGGGTGACCACCTTCTTAGATATTTTCTTAGTATTCCCATGGTATTAGAAGTGTGGTCCACATGCTTACATCAACCTTTGTCATCAGCCTCTAGAGATCATGTTGGGGATAAAACCTCAACTAGTGATAGTAAGGTCCATGGGAAAAAGGTAAAGTCAAATTTCCCTATAGGTTATGTGAAGGGCGTCATCCTATTCACCTTTGTCCTTATATGGATGAAGCCTCCAAAGTTTTGGACAACCTTACAGCTTCTCAACCTCGTCTTCCGACTGGTTATCATAATGTTTCCCAGGATCCTCCACTATTTAACCATGTGATTGATTATAATTCATCTCTAGTCAATACCACTCTCTTTGAATGTGAATCCCATGAGCCCATTCCCGACCAACCATTGGTTGAGAAAATGATTGACTCGATTCCACCTTTAGTTGATCGTAATTTTCCCATAGCGAGTGAATTTCATACCGCTCAGGTTCTCCTTATTTCGTCATATTCCAATGAATTGGGGGATAATCCTCCCATTCCCACTGTACTGGGGGCGATCCTCCCATTCCCATAATGCAAGGGGGAAGTTCTCCCATTCCCATGGAAACATCTCCAAGTAGTATGGTCACTTCCTTTGATTGGAGTCGACTGGCAGGATATCGTCTTCCTTCTTATGTGCCCTTTCAGATCATAATAAAGGCTTATAATATACCTATTCCTGGCACAATCATAGCTGAAGTCATTTGTCATCAACTACTTGGTAAGCTTTAGGTTTTCCGTAGCTTTTGCCCATTACCCATAATTTGTTAGCTTTTAACAAAGGAACCTATCAACCTTTAGGGATCCTTCCTAAGTTTCCTATTACTTTGGGAGGAAAAATCATCTATATCAATGTGATGGTTGTCTAAGGCCCTTTGGATTTTAATTTACTCCTTGGTTGTAACTATGTTTATGTCATGGGAGCTCTTGTCTCTTCTATCTTTCGTGTGATAGGTTTCTCACATGAAGGAAGAATCGTGACCATTGATCAACTTTTGTTTGTTGGTCCTAATTTGACTCCCAATCAACCATCTTCCCTAAATGGTCCTTGCATGCAAGTGGTATCACCCCCGCTATAGGTTAGTTATGTGGCCACCTGTTCCATGCCCACACTTACATATGATCTAGTCAGTGATATAGTGCATCAAGTACTAGGGGCATTAAAGTTTGATCTTTCCATTAGATCCCTTGACTTGCAGAGCATTGTTCTCCTATCTGATAAGAACCTCTTGGAAGCCATGGCCTCTTATGGTCCATGATCAAGGTTCCCAAAGAAGAGTTCTCTGTCTTGTGTCAACCTCCTTAAAAAATGAATCAAGTTTCTCGGAGCAGATTTCCTTTACTTGTGTCAAGCTCCCTAAAAATGAATCGAGGTTCTTAGAGTAGAGTTCCTTGCCTTGTGTCAAGCTCCTTAAAAAATGAATCAAGGTTCTCGGAGCAGAGTTCCTTTACTTGTGTCAATCTCGTTAAAAAATGAAACAAATCCCCTTCCAATTCGAGTCTTTGATTAAGATCTCGTAAATTCCCAATCAAGTCTTTCAATTGATCTCGTAATGAACCTTCATTCCATCCACCTGTTAGTAAGTAGTAGTTTACTTAGGTGAATGAAATGAAGCTTGGGGGGCATGTACCTCGAATTGAGTCATTATGTTGGGGGCATGCAAACTTATCTCAAGCATATTTTTTCTTTGTTTCAAGCTTGTGTAAAAATGAAACCAATCTCAAGAATATTTTTTCTTTGTTTCAAGCTTGGGTAAAAATGAAACTAATCTCAAGCATAGTTTCTCTCCATTTCAAGCTTCTGTAAAAATGAAATCAAATCCAAGCATAGTTTTTTTCTCATGTTTCAAGCTTGTGAAAAATGAAACCATCTTCAAGTATCCTCAAGCATAGTTTCCCATGTTTCAAGCTTGTGTAAAAATGAAACCATTCCCACTTTACCTCTCATGATTGCCATTTTTATCAGCCTATTTTTTCTAGATGAGCCTTGGTTTTCTCATTCCATTGTCACCATCTCTTTGGCCAATCATACTCTTTCACTTGGTTTATTTACCCTTTCGTGAGGAACCTCTATGATGAGTATTCTTATTAGCCATCCCCTTGACCTTTATATTTTTTGAGAAATTTCGTCATCACCGGAAACATTTTCTACCTTTTATACCACTTGTTCCTCTAGGAGGAGTCCTCTTTTAGCTCTTTTTCAGACTCCAAAAATATGAAAATATTGTCGTGCACTTGTCTTTTCGAACTCGTAAAAGTAAATGAAAAGACATCTACTCAGTATAATTTTAACCCTTTTTAACACTGAGGTAGACTAGTGACGAAAAAGGAATACCTTAGTCAAACGTGGCTAAGAGGTTCTCTTGAATATCATTTTCTACCTTTTCAGATTCATGAGACTATCTACAAAAAGCGATATCTGGAGTTTTATTTTTGACTCTTTTTCAAACTCTCTAAACATGAAAAATACATTGAGTTACCCCTCTGTCGGACTCATAAAACTGAAATGACAAAGGACTTGTCACCATGATGAGACCAAACTACTCCTTCCTAAGGCGCGTTAAAAATACTAGGATGGATTCATCTGAAGCATGAAATTATACGACAAGCATATGGTATCCTCTTCAATCTTGAGATTAAAAGTAAAGAGGCTTTCACTAGAAATAGTGGGGGGAAATGGAAAGAAACATATATCTTGTATATTGTATAAAAGACAGCATGACACTTTATCTCATGTCAGGTTTCGAGTATCCTCACTTCATCGCTTGCCTTACTGGGTTTGGGGAATCCATTTTCCTCTCAATTGATTATATCCTATTGTCACAGTGACCTATGATCCTATTTTGAGTCAAATGTTGCCAAATTCTAGGGTCGTGTCACCGATATGTTCAAGAGAAGTCCCACCTGCAATTTCAAACCAATAATACCCTGTTTGACATTTTCAACATCAATCTTGAATTACTCTTGACAACTTTGTAAAATCCTATGTTTCATGTCAATGATGTGGGAAACATTATGGCCTTGCTTCAATGGATCACTTCATGTCGACTCCAACTCATTATCTAGGAAGATGATTTAGGAACTCCATTTTAGTACCTTGGAGCTCGCATGCCTCAATGGGAGTTTCTTTGCATTCGATGACAGGTTCACATCACTGGCCTTTGATCGAATGATTCTGCAAGTGTTCAACTTTAGATTCATTGTTTATGATTTTGAATTGTGTTGTTGTACCTTGAGAGCCATCATCATCATTAGTGGCTTCTCTCGTGCTTGTTAATAGTTTACATCATTGACTGGTAATCAGGTGGTTTCTACCACGTTCAACTACAACCCATTTATTCGCATGGTAAGATTCATACTTTGGTTGGATCAAGATGGAGATGAAGACCCCAGGTTTCTTTTGATAAATCCAGGCTATGTGGAGTTTTTAATTATTCATGATTGTAAACATGATCCTTTCTATACGGATGGATGCATCCATGCTGGGGATCCATGTGTTGTTAGATGGTCACACTTTAAGCATACTTACGTCAAAGATGTCATATATATTATATTATGTGTGATTTGCAGGTCTCCTGATGGTGGTTCTCTAAGTCCTTGCCTTTTCTTGTGAAGAATTTCAAACACCACTTCCCATTCTGACTTCATGCTTTAGGGGGCATCTGTTATATGTTATTTTCTCACACTACGAGTCCCATATATTCAAGTGTCACACTTTGTGTCGTCAATGTCACAAGTGTCACACAATGATGAAAGTTGTCACAAACAATGTATTCACCATGAAACATGTTTTAAACACCCCTGAAGAAAAGGAATGATCTGAAACTATCATATGTCAAACTGATGTAGAATTGATTAATACCTTTAGTGAATTGAATGTTAACTTTAAGCGCTTAAACCGTGAGAATTGCTTGAGAAGAAAAACTTTATGGCATATAATAAACATAAGAAAGATGTAAAACAAAAGTGAAAAACAACAAAACACAGCGATACGAGATAGTAATATTGATTACGGAGTTCATCCCTAATGGACTACGTCTCTAGGTCCACTTTCAAGATGGGCGACCACATTATTAGGATTGAATCTGAGGAGATTGATTACATAGTAATTTGACCAAACTGATTGTACACGCAAGCACTTCTCGTCATTGTCATAAGAAATCTCTCTGAACCAACTTTCTAATGCCTACCTCGGTTTCCAATTCTAACTCCTGATGCCCCTGTTACACTGAAAAAAAATTCTCCTATATCCTTTAGAATCTGCACTCTAAAACTCAAAACCACTCATCCCCATATTCAATGAGAAAAATTTCCTTTATAACCATGCAAACACATTTGAACTTCTCCATCCAAGTTTAGGAATTAACTGGCTAACTTTAGGGGTTAAATTTAGGGTTTATGGTTAAGGAGTTAATGTTATTAGTTCTTAGGATTAATCAAATAACATTATTTGAATCCAAAACCCACATTTCGACCTTATTATAACTCAAAATCATTAGTCATTTGTTGACCAGGCAGAGGAGGGAGACAACGCATGTGAGCACTGTTAACTAACCCGGGGTTATAGCCCATTGGTTCTGCTGCCTACTGGCCGAAACGGTGACAGTTTGTGGTTAATATGGCCTGTTCACATGTCATCAGTCTCGATGATATTTCCATTGCAGTCTACCCATAGAGTTGTTCACATTGTTGATGTGGTTAGGGTTACATCCGTTTTACAGACTGCAATTAACTTGATAGCAAGCTAACTTCCACCACAACTACTCACATGGTCGTGGTTCCAACATAGTCTAAACCCTGCAGTTAGGACTGGTATATGGAATTTCGCAATGTTTATGTTTAATAAAGTGTTGCAATAGCCCGAATAGGTTCGGTCATAGTTTTATGTGTCTAGGTGTTTGTAATTAGATTTTTTAAACATGGCTTGGTAATGTAACATGGTTCGATAGGTTTGGGACTTAGGGTTATTGATTTTAAATTCATTTTAATACATGGATTTAGGTTTAGTTTATGGTTTTCGGTGTTAGGTCTTTAATTACATGTTTTTCACCATATATTTTTAGGGCTAGGTTTTAGTCATAAGGTTTTAGCCTTTACATCAAAAAACCCATTTACAACCAGTTGTCACAAACAGACATTCAAACCCACATGACGACAAACCCTTGTTGACAAAAAAATTCTAGAAGGTGGATGACCAACCCATGTCGACAACCATATCCTCGTAGAACTGATGACAACCACATGTTGACAACCATATTTTGGAGGAACTGACGGCAACCACATGTCGACAACCAAGTACCAAAACATATTTTTTTGAACACCATGAAAACCATTGACATCACCAAACAATGTGAACCATAAACATCACTATCGAAGATGAAGACACCGGACACTAAATGTTGATGACGAAACTGAACCTATGCAATTAATTTAACAAGATCCTCCTGGATCAATCCCTTCCACTTGAAAGCTTTTGGACCACAAAAGTTTGACCAGACAGATAACAAGTGAGGCTACAGCTCCCTCACTCTCCACCTTGTCTGGAATCTGTACCAATACATTCGATCAACCCCCTAAAAGTGATGACCCTGATGATGCTGATCATGGCACATTTTGAATCTGTGAACTATTCCATCCATTTTTAGTATACACAACTTACAAAGATGGTCAAACAACCTATTATGAACATGGCAATTGATTTCTTCCCACGAATTACCATGAACTAGTGATTCATACACATATTTGAAAACAATATCTACAGGATATTGTTCAATACTACTGACATGTATTAACAATCTATATTGCAAAATGACAGAGACAATCAAAGACATTTTTGACATCAAACTAGCTACTTGACTTGATATACTTTCATGATTCCTGAGTACTAAGTGAACTTGCTGCAATAAACTCATCAAAATGTAATATGAAAATTGTTGCAACTTAGTTTGACTTTGAAAGTATTGAAATGGTTTTTGATTTGTTTGAATAATTGTTTCTTCATTCGTTAACTGATGTTTCCATTGATTAGCACTTTCCCATGATGCATAAGTTTCTCTTAGATCTATTGTTTACTTTGACACTGCTTTAGAAAAGGCTTTGATATGAAAATAAATGGGCTTCCTCTCCACTTGAAACTAGGCTTCCAAATTGTTTGAAACATGAAATGGTGACACCATACAAGAGAAATTTAACACTGAATTTCCCAAATATTGCCTTGCATCCCTGTAACTTTTAACTTCCAAACTTGGACTAAATTGATTCATTCTGACATTAGGAAGAGGAGCTTTAGGCATCAACTATAATTCATGTTGTATTCCCTGCATCAACTGGAAAATTTTCTACCTCTTGGATCAAACTATCTTTAAGCTAAGACTCATAACCTAAACAAACATCATGTTGATTCTTATGTTGTTCCTTCACACATGATTGTGAATCTCTTATTTGAACTTATTAATCACTTCATCTAATTAGCAACAACTAAATTCAAGTGATTTTTACTTTGATGTGCCCTGACAATAAATTCAACCCCATCTTTCTTAAGGTGATATTTATGCTCTTTCCTATAAAATACTGCATCACGATCATGAAAATAAGGACTTCCTAAGACAACTCCACATATGTCTACTGGAACCACATATAATTCCACTTCATCAATGTAATTAGTTGTAATGAAAAAACTTAATCGACATTGTTTTGCGACTTTCATCTGAGTTGATTTATTTAACCATCCTAATGGGTAAGGTCTTGGATGATTCCGTGTCTCAAAACCAAGTTCTTAACTAAATATTCAAATATTAGATTTTCCTGTGATCCACTGTCAAACGTTGTATCTATATTTGTGTTCTTTGAAGTTATCCTTATGTTAAATAATTCAACCTGTTTATCCTCATTTGAAGGATTTATGTTTGATGAAGATTCAATAGTATTCAAACTTGAACCAGTGTCAAAAATTTTACCTATCGAAACTATGGCAGTTATCCTCCTTCCATCACCTAAATCGAAACCTAGATCTTGCTAGACAACTGCAATTGCTTTCTTTTCATCCTTCTCTTTAAGGAACTTTTTGGTCTTAAGTTTTGGATGAAGTTTCCAACACTTAGATTCATCATGACCGATTGTATGGCAAGGAGAACAAGTAGGTCTTTCCTTTTGAACTATCACTGGTTTCTTTCTCTTCGAATTGTTCTTCCCTTCACTATCATTGGAATCCTTGATTTCCAACTCTTTGGATCATTGCGGTGAAAACTTGGATGGTCTACCACCTGATTCAATATGTATGGCTTGAACACACACTTCATCAAAATAATTAGGATTAAACATCAATAATGTACGTTGCAAATATGAATGTAAACTGCCAATGTATTTTAATAAATTTTCACGTGTATCTAATGAAATACCAAGTGCCAATGCTTTCTTTCTGAACTCCTGAGTAAACTCCTGAACACTCTGCCCTTTACCTTGCCTCGAATGCTACCAATCAATAAAAACTTGTTGCATGTATCCTAAAGGATATAATTGTTTCCTAAGAGCTTTTAAAAACTTAGACCATGAAGAGATGACTTCACCTTTTTGCTTTACATCTATCTACATTTTCCTTTCCCACTAGGTTAAAGATGTCCCCCCCATTCTAAGTGTAGATAACTAAATTTTTGTTTTATCATCATAAATGTTCTGAATACAACAATACACTTCTAATTGCTTAATCTATTTATCTAACTTTTCAGGATTCATTTTTCTATCATAAATAGGTAACTCAAATTTTACATCAAGTTTTAAAAGAGATGTTTTCTTAGGTTTCTTTTATGTTTCAGATTCTGCACTGGAAGAAGAAGAAGATGATGATGATGATGGAGATGATGGAGGTGGAGGTGGTTTATTAGCCTTGCCTTTACCTTTTTCTTTCTTCGATGTCTTTGAAGAAGAAGTTGCATCTTTCGCTCTGTTATCTTCGTAGAGTTCTCCCAACATTCGTTGCATACTCAAGAATGCTTGCTGAAAATGTTCATCGCTCATCTTAGTTTCAGGATTTTCACCTGCATCAGATCTTGTCATGGTCGACTTATGAGTGAAAATTTCTACTTGCATTAATCAAATGAATAAATATGTATTGCAATTTCTTTTCTCAATTGAGATCACCCTGCAAGTGCACAATCTATCTCTCTATTCATTAAAGGCCTCTAACCTAGACTTAGTCAAATTTTTCCTTGACTTGAGATCTTATTTCCATGCATTGTTCCTTGAGTAATTAGCCCCTATTATTTAGAAAAATCCTTTAATTGAATTGTGTAATTTGTTAGGTTGATCATCTGACAACATGCAACACCTGTACACTCAAGACTAGTCTACAATTGATGTTACACTGCCTTGGAATCTCCACCTAACCTGGGTAAGTCAAATTATCTGCATGCAGTAGATATTTTGGGTTGATTGATCAGTTAACTGGATGATCAGTGAGTTTGATTGAAGTCCCATTACTTAACTAACCTTCCACTAGTTCCTCCAACAATTGGAACTAGTTTAACTGAAAACAACTTGAGATAACTGACCTTGATTGCTACAAATTAGCAAACACAAATCCAAAATTGAACTCTAACTCCTCTAAATCAAATTCACTGGTTAAAAGGGGTGACACAAACCCTGTCACACAAGTTAACATCATCGAAGTTTTTTTTGGATATGGTAATTCAAATTTTCTCGATTTAATCAAGGAAAAATCAAATTGAGATTTTTTTTTCTTTTTGTCAACATACCTCGTCCTGTTCTAAAATCAAATCTCTATGGAATTTCTCTCTCGTACATACTTCGTACTCTGCATAGTAAAATATTCTCATAACGAATCATAATAATATTCCTAACCTAGGAATATCAGAACATTGGAACAATACCCTATGTAGAAACTTTATGCTTATTAACTAGGTATTCCTGCTAATCAACTAGTCCCTGATGCCTAGAAATCGATAAACATAACCCATTCTTCGTATAGTCAAAGTTATGCATGATAAATAGTAATAATAATAATAAAATATTAAAATTAATAGTTCATCATTAATTTCCCATCCTAATAAAAGTTCCACATAATGAAATCTCCCACACAAACCCTATCCTACTCTAAAATCAAACCTCTATGCAATTTCTCTCTTGCACATACTTCGTAGTCTGCATAAAAAAAGCTCTGTATAACAAAACATAATACATCCCTTGTTCTAGTGTACCTAGAGAGTGAAAAGACCCATACAATGGCCCTTAAAAATAATCAAGTCATAACATTCATATGATATACAATATGAAAATCTGTAAAAGTAGTAGATTTGTTTAAGAAATTGACAAGCATATGCCATCTCAGTACAATAAAAGTTCTGCATAATGCAACATAATAATATTCCTCATTTTCCTACACATACCCTGTTCTTCTTCACATACCCCATCCTCTTTAAACCTTCACATGATACATAATCATAGTTCTCCTGAAAATACCCCGTCATTATACCATCCACTAATTAATTGTTTAACAACATGGGGTACATATTTCATCGTGAGCTAACGAGCATTGTGTGCAACATTGGTTCATTGTGATAGCCCAAAACATGGAAACAAAAGTTCAATCAATATGCCTACTAGTTGTAATTTTGTGGTAGTGTGGATATTCACACAATGTTCATATGCTACGCACTCATGTTGTAAGCTAATGAGAATTATATGGAACTCCCCACTCCTACCCAGTTCATGCAATGTTGATAATATTTTAATTTAAAATAATGTATACTACATCTATTTAAGTAAACAATATCCCATTGCACAAAAAGAATTGATTATGGAATGTGTGGAGGAAAGATCCTTTTGCATGAATATTTTTGCAAAGTGGAAGCTATCTTCATATTCAATAATGCTTTTCAATTAGTCGTATTATTAATTGATAAATATGTTGGCATTAAAGGCATTTATTGTTAATATTTTACTAAGAAATTGACGTATATGTAAGTGTAAATTACTCTTAACTTCGTATTTCATAATATATTTTTGTATTTTTGTATATGTTTCAAATTTAGCATATTTTTGAAAGTGTGAAAAAACTCTATTGTGTGAGAGAACTCAACCCATGCTCGTTTTGTAGTGCTTACTCCACATAATGATGTCTGTATATCTTTTTTGTACATTGTGCAGAAAGGCTAGCATTTCATCCACATTTCTATGTCAATGCATGCTTGTTTTGCATTGCTTGGTCCACATAATATTATTTCTAATATTTTAGATATAAATAATACTTATTAGTATCCAATTGAGTAAGAGATGTTTGCACTGCACACTAAGTTGTGTACAAAAGCATATTTCATTAGGCAGAAACTTTGTTTATATGGCTTGTAGAAGTGGACAAAATGTTCATTGTGTATAAGAAGTTTTCAAGTTTTCACTATTTAGAAAATAACATTGTTTGTTTATACAACATGGTAAATTTTAGGGACGAATTTTAGACCAAGGGCAAAATTTAAGGGGTTTTTCATTTTAGAGGGGCGAAATTTTTATAAAACACCCATTTCACATATTTAGCCCAACTTTTGTTTAAAAAATAATTACTTTTTTCATTTTAGCCCAAAAAAATGGGTGGCTAAACTATGAAAAGACTCATTTGACCCGATTCACCTGATTTGGGAGGTTATATTCCATTACAATCGCCTCATTTTCTGCTTTGCAATGTTAAATTCGTTTGCAATTGCCAATTTTCTGGTTTGGGAGGTTGTATTTGATCCCAATAAATAAAAATATAAATAAAGTGGAGGTATGGTAAATAAATAAAACCTGTTTTTATATCTAGTCCATAACCCTCTTTCTATTTAAGAAGGCTCAAAATTATTTAAGTGAATCATATGGGCCAAATACCATATTTATAAAAGAGGTATGGTAAATTAATAAAAATATAAATAAATGAGAGGTATGGTAAATAAAACATTTTTTTTTATATTTACTCCATAAGTCACATATTTACGAACACGCAAGGGTGTAAATAAATAAAAATATAAATAAAGTGGAGGTATGGTAAATAAATAAAACCTCTTTTGTATACTTACTCCAAAGGTATGGTAAATAAATAAAAATATAAATAAACTAGAGGTATGTAAATAAATAAAAACTCTCTTTATATCTAGCCACAATCCTCTTTCTATTTAAGAAGGCTCAAAAAAGAGGTTTTATTTAAGTGAATCCTATGGGCAAACAAATGCCATATAAAAGAGGTATGTTAAATTAATAAAAATATAAATAAACTAGAGGTATGGTAAATAAATAAAACATTTTTATATTTACTCCCTAAGTCATGTTATATTTATGAAACATGCAAGGTGTAAAAAAAAAAAAATATAAATAAAGTGAAGCTATGGAAATAAAATAAATTTCTTTTTAACTTACTCCAAAGGTATGTAAATAAATAAAAATATAAATAAACTAGAGGTATGTTAAATAAATAAAAATATAAATAATCTAGAGGTATAGTAAATAAATAAAACCTCTTTTTATATTTAGTCCATAACTCTCTTTCTATTTTATAAGGCTCAAAAAGGAAGTTTTATTTAAGTGAATCCTATGGGCGAAATACCATATTTACAAAAGAGTTGCGTAAATTAATAAAAATATAAATAAACGAGAGGTATGGTAAATAAATAAAAACATTTTTTATATTTACTTCATAAGTCACCTTATATTTACGAACACTAAAAAAATGTGTTAATTCTCCTCCCAAAAGAGAGATAGTCGCTGCCCAGATTTCCCACCATTTTCAAACGTTCTCAATATGATGTCTTCATGAAAAAGTTAAGGTACTGATGTTGGGGTTGGGTCACTGCACCATATTGTCCTAAAACGCGGAGATTGTGCACCAAAAAGGAAAGTTATCCACATGTTACAACATTATTAAAAAATGCAAGAAGTATGAAGGTAGTGAATTATGCTAATAAGAAATTTAGATTGGGAGAGACGTAATTAAATTTTATTATTTAATTGAATATTTCCAATTAAAATAATAAAAATCTACATTTATATATTTATATATTGATTGGAAGGCTTCTGACAATGGTCACTTCTTTCCATTAGATCTCCTTCAGGCCTTTGGGATACCTACTACTTTCTTATATTATATAGTTGGGGCTTGCTACTTGTTGGCGTGTTAGGGTAAACAAACTTGATGTGTTTTTTTTATCTCACAGATGGAGTCTATGGAATAAGATAGAAATTTGATAGCTTGACATCAGTGGTAGAGAAAAGATTAATCTCTCCTACCTTGACAACGTTGGTGGTCAAGATCAACACCTACAAGAACTTTGTTGTGGAATATTATCAAAACTAATAGAAGGATATGAAAGAGTGTATAGTAAGAACCTTAACAAACATGACCACTGAAACTTGCAACATTGTTTGTAGGGAGAGAAAATTATGTTTCTTTTTTCCAAACATCTATGTTAGTATTTTACAGTTTAATGAATATGTTTTCCTATTATCATATATGGTTTCATATTTTAACAAAACATTCGCCAAGATTTTATAATTTAGTGAAAGATTCGCCATGAATTTACTAGATAATATAATCTAGTGAGAGATTCGCCAAAAAAATTATATATGCATATTATATTATTGATAAAATCGCCTCCCATTTTTCCTATGTATCATGGGGATTTGCCCATTTATTATACATATAAATTTAGGGTGGTTTTTAAAATTTTCCCTGCTATACAGATAATAACATCGTGCAGAAGTGATTTTTGTGCAGATATATGTATTTTTCAATGAACGCTTTTATTGCTAATATTATTCTTAGTTGCCCGAAGTGCACATAAATTTATGTACAAAATTAAATTTCACTGAGCAAAAGTTTTGTTTATAGGGGACACAAAAGCATGGAAAATGTTCATTGTGTAAAAATCTTTCAAGTTTCCATTGTGTAGATAATAGAATTTTTAATGCACATATTATGATATTCAAATAAAAGACATCTCATTGCATAGAATGTGCAGAGGAAGTTTTCATGGTTTCATTGTGTGGATTTTTCTATTTGCCATTAAAGGTTTTTTTGCTAATATTTTGGTATCAAAACATAATCCATATTTTCTATATTAATGATAACATTTTAGTTGTAAATAATATGCTCTATTTTTATTTAATTGTTTCATTGCACGAAGAAAGCTTTGAAGGCTTCATTGTGTGGATGTTCACAGTTCACATTGCATGCTTATGCTTATATTTTAATAATATTTTAATTGTAAATAATGCATGTGTTCATATTTTTGAATACGTTTCAAATTAGAAAATGTATGGAAGTGTAAATAAATTCCATTATGCAGAGGAAGATTTAAATGGAGGAATCGTTGCACTTGGTACCAAAGGATTTTATTGCTAATATTTTAGTATTAAATAATGCATATTTTTTGTTCGTAGTAACACCAAAAAAGGTGTTGGAATTATACAATTATAATTTATTGGGGTTTTCATTTTGTCCAAAAAAAGCTTCCCCTAAAAGCGTTTTGATTTGAACTCCACCAGTTATTCAGATAAGCTAAAACGTGAGTGCTCTTACTGTAAGTATTGATATTGTTTTACGGTGGCTACAATATTGTTTAAAAATGCATTTGATCCATTTCTTTTTATAAATGCATAGTCTATTAATATTACATAAAAATAATATAGTTAATATAGTTAATATGTATTAATGGTTAATAATTAGAAGCATTAGGATTGTACATTAATTTATGTTCTTCCTTATAATTATACAATAGAGAAGATTGAGAAATCTAGAAAATTATAAAAAATGAATCATTGTATGGAAGATTGATGTGTACAGGTCGACATAATGAGTTGCTTGCACATTTACAATATTAATGTTGAGGACTATGAATATCGAGTTGAAGTTAATGATATTGAATAATCCATATTTTTTGTTTGTAATATTTTGGTTATAAATTATGCAAACTTGTGTATTTCTGAATATTTGAGTATCAAATATTTAATATTTTCTTTTCCTAATTATACAATAGAGAAGATTGAGATATCTAGAACATTATAAAAATTGAATCATTGTATGGAACATTGATGTGTAGAGGTCGACACAACTTCTGCACATTGACAATATGAATGTCAAGGACTATGTCATGTAAGGATCACTAATCAGAAGTGAGCTTGGAAATATCGAGTTGAAGTCAATGATATTGAATAATGCATATTTGTTGTTCGCAATATTTTAGATATAAATTATGCAAATTTGTCTATTTTTGAATATTTGAGTATCAAATATTTCGTATTTGCTTTTCCAATATTTTAATCATAACTAACATGTATGTTCGTATTATCAATATTGTTAATAATTAAAGGCAAGATTTGGTTATGGTTATGTTTTTTAAATGGGGTAGATATACAAAAGCATAGTTGTACTCTATTGGACAGAGGAAGCTTTCAAGTTTTGATATTGTAGACCCCTGCATTTCGCATTAAACATTTTTGTGGATTTTTTTCTTGGTACTTTTGCGTAAGTAATGCAAATGAAACAACTTAATATAAGGATCCCTAACAATCAATATTAATTGTCATTTACCAAATTTGATATCGCTTGTTATGCTCATTATTTGTGTAGTATAACATTAGTGTTTATAACATATTTTATTATCTGATTACTATAAATTTTGTGTGGAAAATTGGAAGTGATAGTGCAACATCAATGGGAAACAATCGTTGAAGTTTAATTTCCATCTATCTCAGTTTATTTAATATTTGCATAATATGACAAAGGAAAGAAAGCATTCAAGTGGTGAATTGACATCTAGGTTCTGAAATTACTTTTGCAATATAAAATTTGTTTGATAGCAAACCAAGTTTACACAGTAAATTTGTTGGATACACATTAGTTCAGTGAATAATTATGGAAAATAGTATTATTTATCAAAAAAAGAGCTTCAGTTAATGAAAATAGAATGTGGTTTACAATTTTAATAAAATAGTATGGCGGCACTGATTTCTAAAACATGTAAGGTAGACTAATCATGAAACATAATCATGTGAATTTAAGTAAAACATACATTAGAGGATATTTCAGCCTAAAAGTGTCTATAAAATTTTAACATACATAATATGTAAACCAATCAACTAATTCAAAGAAGAGGTACATGTAAATATTTTATAGAGTGATTTTTTTTATTTTTTAAATAAAATAAAATAAAAATTAATTATATTTTTTGTTTATCTCCTTATAGAATTAATCAAATTTCTAGTGTCTAGTGTAGACATTCATTGGATGCCGAATTAAATTCCACATCCTATGAGTATCCTTTATGCATACTGCTAAGAAGACCCACAATGATAAATAATGAAGATAAATTTAAAAAATGGGTTGAACACATTTTTTTAATTTACACCAATTTTATCAATGCAGGTCTTCTCATAAGCATGCTTAATGGGTACTCGTTGGATGTGGAAGTTGACTCGACATCTAATGGGTGTCTACACTTCAAATTTGAGTGAATCTATAATGAGATGAGCCAAAAATACAGTTAAAAAAAGTAGTTTTCATATTTTCCCTCTAAAATTCATAACTCTTATTTTATTATTTTCCTATTATTTTATTATTTTTCCTTAGGAGGATATTTTTAGGCTAAAATTTACTCTAATGTATGTTTTAAAGTAACATAGTTTACAACAATATTTTCTGATTAAAGATCGAGAAAATAAATACTATCCACATTGATAATGATTACAGGTTAGTGGATACCATTGAAATTGATGGTAGTTAAATGTCCTTTTAGAACTTAAATGCTAATTCATGATTTAGATGACTTACTGTCTCTTTCTCAATTAAATATAATATATATATATATATATATATATATATATATAATATATATAATATATATATATATATATATATAATATATATATATATATATATTGATAGATAGATATGTTGCTTATAAAAGAAATTTGTTAATCTTCATTTTGTTTCAGACTCGTTAGTAGGTTATAAGCAATCAACTTGCTTCGTTATTCTAAAATTGTGAAGTGTTTTGAGGTATTGATTTATTATTTTTCTATTGTTCTTTGCATTTGTTACTACCAATAAAGAAATGACCTAAATAAACAATGGCAAAGGCAAAGTAGAGGAT
This sequence comes from Pinus taeda, assembly GCA_000404065.3. NCBI lineage: Eukaryota > Viridiplantae > Streptophyta > Pinopsida > Pinales > Pinaceae > Pinus > Pinus taeda. The sequence goes on from APFE031066009.1 coordinate 40,754, forward strand.
GTAGATGTAGGGAGCAAAGATATTTTGATGCTCAACCAAGATATCTTAATGCTAATGCATAAAATATTATAACTCGACCAAATTCTTAGACGTCTCGAAGATGAACTAGATATCGTAGGAAGATTATCAGAATATCTATTGTGAATCATGAAGAATTACTTCTCAATTATGATAGCATAATCAATACAAGCATTAATTTCTAGAAACAACTGTTAATTAGTAGACCAAGCAGTATTGGCTTTTTTTTCTTTGTTATTTGTTGAATATATTTTGAAATTCAATATATGCCAAAGGTTTTGTATTGTAATATTCTCGATAGTGTTAACACACAGAAATGTTTCAGACTATTCTATATTACAGATCTATGTATAAATGTAATATGTTTTCTAAGTTATATTGGTTTAGAAACTTGTTTCAGCTTTCTATGACAACGAATTATTTAGATATTTGTTTTGTAAACAAAGAAAATTGTTATTGTACAGTAATGTCACCAAAAATTGCAATGTAACGGATTTATATTGTTTGATTAGTTATAGAATTTACAAATTTGATAAATCAAGAAAATAATGTAAAAAAATGATAATGCATATGAAAAAAGACACAACATAGTACAAACCATATAGCCGTGTTGAGGCCTCGAAAATCGCTGCAACAACATTGGGGGATAACCACCCGGTCGGACCTTAGTACAGCTCCTTCTCCGTTTGGGATGGTGACTCCGACTGGAGATAACGGGACCAGTTTCACGATAATAAATAAAAGGGATGGATGGGTGATGAATAGTTTGCTTTTGGTGATAGGCGACTAGCTTATTCTATTAACAAAAATAGGGAAACTAATACTAATCCCGGGAACAACTTCTTCGTTCAGAATGCAGCGTTAAATAACCTTCATTTATCTAACAGGCATATAGATGATTCTGTAAAATAAATATGAGATATTCAATCATTCAAAGATCACTTCATATGAATAGTCACAATGAAGCGATAAATACAAATTACTGCATTCACTGTTTATATCATCGATACATATATACGATTGAAAGAGAAGCATACTATAGACAACCAATAGTGGAATGCATAAAGGATGCTGCGAAAAACACACACATATATATAAGCGATAATAGCAAGAGCGATTTAAACAACAATTCATATAACAGGAATGAGCACAGACGCAGATAATAGTACCATGTGAGCTGCCGATCAATCCCAAATATCAATCGCTATTCAAAATTCCTTCTTCAACATGGAAATGCTTTTAAACAAAGACAGTAGTGCACATTTGCATAAAAACCTTCCTCATTAAATTCAGAATAATTGGTCCAGTTTCATAAAAGAATATCCCTGAAGTACAATAGTGCAACTTCAAGGTTTAAGTCATATACAAAACTTTACGACCCTTTCTAAATGCATGAAAGGTTCTATAAATACTACTAAGCTAAAAAATCTATGAAACAAAATCCTACTAAATTGGCATCAGTAAATGTGATCTATCTCCTTGGGGCGATCTGGCAGTCGGTGATGTGAATCATGACTCAAGTTGTTTGCCTTTAAACCTGAGTTGGCTTATCGCAAGCATCGGCTCCACTTCTGGCGGTCTGTTGAGGCGCAACTTGAATTGGGCAGCAAAGGTGGCATCTTGAATGTCGGGTATGATATAACCGACAGCATCTGTGAGGCATTTTAAGGCGGCTCTTTGGCTGTATGGCTTCACTAAGAAGAACCAATAAGCATCCCATGTTAAACTGTTGATTCCCGCGATTAATCTTCCATTTTTCTCCAGCTCCGGGTAGCATGAATTCTCCAACGTCTTTGTTGTTGTTAATTGACCTGGAGTACATTGGGAAATCATATTAGACAAATAAAGTGTATTATTTACTAATTCAACCAAATTGCCAGTGGTTGCTTTGCATCTGAAAATCGCTCTTTCTGCCTTCATTAGCTGTGATTTCCATTCTGTGAATAATATTTCTTTGTGCGATTCCAGAATTTTCGGTAGATTAATCACCTGGACTTGATCGGAATCTTGCCATTCTATAAAACTTGTCAGTGTTTCTTCGGCCTGATCCAAATCTGTCCTTGCCTTTTCTACCTTTTCGCTTATGGATGCTACTAACTCGCACAATGGTTCTGCCTGTGTAATTTGCTGGCATAGGAGCTTAACTTGATTGATCAATGCCTTATTTAATTGAAGCGCTTCTGCTTTGAATTCATCTACCTGAGGGAGCTTTTTCATTTGCTCAATTTGAGTGGTCAACAAAGCGATTTGCTCATCTTTTGCTTTCATTGTTCCCTCAGTTGATATTCTTAATTGCTCCAATGCTGCCGATAGCTCCCTTTGCCTTTGGGTTGCGCTTTCATCAATCCTATGCTTTTCCTCTTGTAATTGCTTAGTCATCTGATGATTGCTCTGTTGCTGCACTACCAATTCCTGTTCCGCCTGCTCTGCTTTCTGCTGAACTTCCGATAATTTCGCCTGTAGCGTAGAAATGTCTTGATCCTTCGCTTTCAATAAACTGCTCATCTCCGATGCTTTATCAATGGTCGCCGCCAAATATGCTCCATCGTATTGCGATAGCTTGGTTAAGTCATCGGAGGGATCGAATTCCTCTTTCCACACAACATTGCCTGTCACTGTTAATTCAGGGAATAGAGAAGGTTGATCAGCCCTTCTCCTTTTCCTCTGTCGCTTTACAACAGCTTTATGCTTAGGGCTATAAAATACATCCAAAGGGGGAATCTCTTCAATTTGCAAAATTATTTCGCCCGATGGATCTTTAGGAATTATTTTTGTTTCTTTTGATTTGGGTAGGTCGTTGGTTTCACCCGAAACCGGTTTTGATGTCGCTTCTTGTGTGTCGCCTTCTTTAGAAACCTCATCATCTCTTGAGCACTCTAGGTTGTCGATGATTGAATTGAATTGCTGCCATTGCTGGAGCAAATTCGGATCAACCAGTGTATCATCATTAATTTTAGAGCTGCTCTCTTCTTGGGCTTTCGCCTGGGTTTCTTCCTGTCGCTGCACATTTTCCTGGGTTACTTCCTGCCTCTGGCTATGCACTTCCTCCTGCTGCTTTGATGTAGTAGGAGGTGGCGTATTACTTTGCTGCTCAGGCTCGCCTGATCTTGTTGTCGTCGGAACAGTTGCTAAGAGGTCTAGAGGCAGAGTTCGCAACCTCTGTTCTCTAATTCTGTTAAATTCCGTCAGCCCTTCATCGTTGTATACATTTCTGGCAAGCGACTTAACTTGATACAGTGATTCGGCTGATGCAAACAAATCCTCGAATCTGTCTTCTTTGTGCTCGAACTTGGCCAATTTGGCCTGGTCGAGCGCATTATAAGCGATTTTCCTTGGATCATACTGCCTGCTTGGCAGAGTAGCCAGAATGAGCGAATTTATTTTCCCAGCTTCCTTCTCTGCATGTTTTATATCATGCAGGGTATAAATTCCAATTCGTAAGGGAAAAGAGGGCCAAACATGCTTTTTCGCTTTCTTCAGGGTCTGAGTAACCCCATCAGCGTTGATTTGATAAGCTACTTCCCTGGCAAGTAACTTATCAGGGATGTACAGTGGGAGCACATGGGGCCTGGCCTGACTACCAAAAAATATGATATAGGTAAACTTATCCTCTCCAAAACAACTTTCTACTGCGGTTAAATCTACCCCTGCTTGCTCAGAAATCTTCGGGGCAGGCTTATCAAAAATGGAGTAATGAATTGGCAACATAAAACCGTTGCAGATTTGATAAAGGTGATGTTTGTAATTGGTCTTCCACAACTTTTGATGATATATATGAATGGGTGTGGGGTCTTGCGACGTCCACCTCCATCCGAGCACAGGAAACTCAAAATTAAAACATAATACATCCAACACATAGGCGCTGTAATAAAATGGCGGAATAAACCTCTTTGTGACACGAGAGTTAAACCTGAAATCGAGAATGGCTTTGGCTAACTTGTCGGATAATGTATCCGCCCAATCCATAATCTCGCCACTACATGTAACCTCCATTAAGTGGACCATTTCTATGGTAAAATTGGTGGAGTCATGCAATCCCCATAGCCTACACAACATAATTCCAGCATAACAGAAAGGAGAACATAAGGAGTCGACTAAGTACTTACCCGAGGATTCATGTTTGTGCTTTGCTGGATTTTGTCTCCAGCCTCGAATTGGTTCGGACTCGGTCTCGTTCTCTGCTCGGAACTTCTCCAGAAATGTTGTATTATATTTTTTCTCTTCTGCCGGTAGGTGATACATTTGCCTTAGATCTGCGGCTCGAAAAGAACCGAAAACCCTCCCATCTGTAGTGCTAAACACTCTATTGGTAATTGGGATCTCTTGGATTGCCCACATTACCACATCCGTATATGGGAGAATTTTCTCCCGGGCCGCTATTCTGTGCAGAAAGGAGTTGGCCAAGTCTTTTAGATTGGCCTCAGATTTGCTGGTACTATCACATGAGACTTCTATCTCGGTCACCTTTGGCTCTTCGGCTTCAATCAAATTATATGTTCCTTGCCAAGTGGCCCTGGTAAGTCCCAGGCATGTCGTATCTGATATAAGCCCTTTCTTCTTACCGCTTGAATCAACAGCAGCTTGCCCTGCGGCTGGTGAAGCAGTAGGCATTGTAGTCTTTTTGGACTTCTTTCCCATTCCACTCAATTCTGTCTCTGTGGAAGAATCCTGCACAGAGCGAAAGATAGGCGTAACACAGGTAACAATAACATGAATTGAACAGAGTGAGGTATATATATCTGGATGCATTCATAGCGATCTATTGACTTAAGACGGCTTTCGGATCAAATATGTGAATGGATCGTAAGCTTGCTGCTTTCATTAAATGGTCGTTAAGGCCTGTAAATCTCATTAATACCAGTCTCTTCGGTTAATGGCCGAATGATTTATTTGAAGCATGCCTTGGGCGATTTGGCGGTTGAACGCAGATGAGAAGATTTTCAAAAGATATTGCTTTAATTAAGAATAAATCGTATTAAACTGCCTTTATGATTTTTACTTTGAAAACTGCGCTTTATTAACCTTTTTCGCAATCGGGCGTCGGGGAAATCCTAAGTTATTGCTTTGGTTTCATTTGGAATCCCCGATCGCCGATAGCAATATCGCATCGGGTCGGGAGTAACGAGTAGGGCCGTTTAGAATGAGAGCACGGTGAGTCGCCGATCGCCGATAGCAATATCGCATCGCATCGGAACACGAGAAAGATTATTTGCGTTAAATATTATCGCTGATTGCCGATTGTCGATTTCACATCGCATTGAAGCAAAGGTTGTTATTTAGGCTTAAGCATTATCGCCGATTGGCGACTGCCAATTGCCGATTTCACATCGCATCGGAACAAGGGGTGTTAATTGTGTTACTTTATGCTTTGCCGATATCCGATAGCGATTTCGCATCGGCGGCAATCAAGATGTCCCTTAAGTTGTGCTCTCTTTGTCATTGCGATATGTGATCTTGCGATCGCTTTATCGCAATGATAAAGATAAGTCGTTTTATGTTGGATTTTTTTTATTGGTTTTATTGAAAAGGCCTTTTAATAATGTTTTCTTTTATTCGGCCCTTTTTGAAATAGAACTTTAAATTGATACCAACTTTAAAAACAAAAATTAAAAAGGGACCCATTTCACATTATAGTTTTGGAATAGTAATGATATGAAATAGGGGGTTGTTGTATGGCACAACAAGCCGGAACAAAAAAAAAAAATAGTACATTGGATTATGTTTATGTACAATGTCATAGTAGCATTTACATTGGTAGAAAAAATCATCTTGTTGCTTTGATGAGTAGATTTCTAAGCTTGTTTGCATGAGTATAGTATATTGATTGATAATTCAAAATAATATCCCAAATATCGAGTAAAATGAAAGGGTTATTAGGATGTCTGGCAATGCAATGAGCGAGCACTCTTCCCTTGACAAATTTCTTAACAACATAAACAAATAAACTTGTCAATGTATATGTGCAACTACGTTTTGACAGTTTATCATAAATGTGCCATGCGTCTCAAAGTTGCTCAAGATTTAAATAGATGAACCACACTAGATGGTTCGAAACTTGTCGAAAAAATAATTCTTATGTGATTATTGCTGAAAGTTTTCTCAATAATTCAAGCATTTGTTTTTCTGCACAGTGTTGGTCATACGAAATTTGTCATAGTGCAAATAATATTGTTTTTAGTTTGATGCCCCTAAGAATGCATTGTTTTTCAATCATGTCACTTGCATGTATGATGCAATTTAGCCTTCGAAAATAGAGAACCAGAGTTTCATGTAAGCATATAGCAAGAAAGGAATATTGTTGTGTGGAAGGAAGTTCAGTGTGCAAAAGTTCAACTCAATGTGAAGACCTCTTTATATTGGACCTCTTTCTACACAATAATCTCTTTGGAACTAAATTTTCTATAAATAACTTATACTTATTGCATCTATACAAAAATCTCTCAAGATTTCATTGTATGCACTTTGGAAGCACTTCCACACAACTACATCCATACAACTTTATTGCCACTTCCATATGGCTTTTTTATTTAAACAAAGCAATGGTCTCTTGTGCAAAATTGCATTTCGAGTTTTATGTAAGTAAATAGCAATGAAAAACACTACTGTGTGGAAGAAATTTCAATGTGAAAAAGTTCAACTCATTGTGCAGACCTCTTCACATTGGACCTCTTTTGGAACATTAATCTCTTCAGAATTGACGCTTTTAAAAATAACTTTTATTTATTATAGCTATGAAAAAATCTCTCAAGAATTTATTTTATACACTTCATAACAACTCTGCACAACTTCCTTTTCACAAATATTGTCGCAGTCAATAATGCCTTGTGTTACATAAGATCTGCACACGCACAGTCATGTCCACATAAGTTTTCTTGTACATTTATTTATGCACTCAGTAACATCATTGGATTATTCTGCACAACTAGTAATAATTAAAAAAGAGACTTGAATTTTTATTATTTTAACAACCCTTGCACAAAGCCTTCTGCAAATCTGTGTAGCCGCCAGAAAAGCGTATTACTACATGCACATTCAATTAGATTGTCACAGATGAACGAAATATAAATGATATAAATCCTAAATAAGTCTATAATGAATAATAGTTACAATGCATTTTTGTTTACTTAATTCTAATACTCAAACTTTTTACTAGTTATTTCAATAATTATTAGATTGTTTTCCATGTGAAGTTGTATCTATTGCATATGTTGTGATTATCACTTGAATCTGAATACAATTCACTATGTTGATAACTATTGAGGGATTTTGGGCTAAAAACGGTTACTATTTTGTTGCACTTGTCTTTAATTAGGATAAGAGTTTCCATAATGTAGGGGAAGCTTCCTGGAGTGAAAGCTCTGCATAACAACATATGATCATAATAATAAATAATTATTATTATACATTGAGATATGAGATTAGTTTTCTGACGCATTGTAAAAAGGTTACATATTTTTGTTTTGCAATGGTCAATTGTAAACTAATGTCTATAGGTAAATTGCTTATAGACATATATAGCTTGTTTTCCTAAAGCAAATAAGTTTTTAAATAAGACCTATTGAACATAGAAACTTTTTTTATTGTGGGAAGGTTTTTGTTGAGTGAAATCCATATTACAACTTATGTGTAGCAAGTCATAAAAGTTACAATAGTCAATTGTAAATGAGTATTCATTAAATGTTACTGGATACGAAACTAGTTGTGCGGAAGTGGTTGTGCATGTGCAGATGATTTGCAAGGAACAAATGCATCCATGGAATTAGGTATTTATGTAACTCATGCTACATATAGAAAATTGTTTCAATGTGAGCTTTATTAATTAAATAACTTTATAGCTGAAGTTTTGTTAGTAATTATAATCAATGTGAGAGGCGGATATTGCATATGGAAAAGAGGTAGAATTGTAAAATTGTGTTATGTAGAAGCTGAAGAAAGGAGAAGAAGAAGAAACACAAAAAAATATTATTTCATTTTCCAAAGTGTGGTTTCACCATTTCCGTAGACAATATAATGACATTAACAATTTGGTACCCTTTTGGTAAAATGGGTTGATTGACACGTAATTAGAAATGTAAATGCTATTATCTCTACACTGACATTGATATAGTAGTGGATGTGATTGTTGACATCCCATAAGCTAGTAGTCGTTATTAGAAAAAGTTCACATTTAATTTGTTTCATACATGGAGTAACTAATTTCTAAATTTTGAGATTTGTTTTTAAACTATTTGTGCTATTTCTAAGCAATGTTTTCTTTGTGTTTTTTTATTTCTATTTATTTTGTAAAACATATATCACATAAAAAAATAGTAACATGTACCAGAAATGGAAAAAATTGGAGAATTTATCACTATCGACAATTACTCTAGTAGCAAAAAATCTTGCAGTCTGACAATTGTAATCGGATTAAAAAAAATGTGTCAGGTTTTCTAAGAATCATGTCAAAATTTCTATTGTTTTCTAGCTAGAATTGTGGTTGGTTTAGATTATGCGAATTATTTATGCAATTTGTCTTATTGGTATTTGTGATGGGTAGGAACAAGAAGAAGATTTCATTGAACAAAATCTTTTTTTTAGCAAAGTGAGGAAAAAGTTCACTGTGCGAAAGAAGCTTTTAAGCTTTCATTGTGTGATTATCTACAACTTGTACTAAAAGCTTTTATTGTTAATATTTTAGTATTATAACATAAAACAAAATTTCAAAGCATGTGTTCAAATACAGATAAAAAAGGTTATCATAAAATTGATACATTAGAATAGTTTTGAATGCAAAATAGTTCTTGTAGGTCAATTTGTGTACAAGGAAGTATATAACATAGAGAGTTATTTTTTATAGGAAGAATATGATGTGGCATAAACATAATTAATTAATTATTCCACCAAGTAAAATCTATGTAGTTTTAAAGACACCATGCCATAATTCTATTATTAAGAGATATACGTCTACGATGCATCTATTTCCAACACTATTGTTACCAATGTTAAAGTTTTTTTTATACGATGTGACTTTGCGTAGAGATTGCACTGTGCACCAGAAACTTGGTTTGCGGAATGAAACTATTAGTTGTAACCTCTACAGAATGAGAACTCTATAGAAGAAACTAAATAACTGAGAATCAACAAACGAAACTCAATAGTATCATAACTATAATATCAAGAGTTATTTCATTGTGAGAAGATAGGGTGTGTCAAATGTTATATTCCTATACCAATAGGTGTCATCTATCATGATTGACTTGGTTTATCTCTGAAATATGTACATACCTTTCCTTGTTGCAGATGTTTTCCATATTTATAAAAAGTCAAAAAATTTAAAAAAATTAAAGAGGGTATGTCCTAGAAAAAGAATAAAAGGACAAAAAGAATGAAAAGGTCAGAAAAATAAAAAATTAACCCCAAGAAAAATAAAAAGACCATGAAAGTGTACAAGTCCAAATGCCACTGCTCATTTACTTTTTGTACAAATAATGATTGTGTGCAAAGTGTTGTTATGCCACAATCCATGGTAACCAAATAGTTTAATCTTGGTTATTCCATGTTTTGAATTTCATGCTTAGAGATAGAGAATAAAATCTGACCAAATTGTTTAATCTTAGCGGATGAGTAGATAGGTAGGGTGAATAAAATGAGCTCAACAATTTAATCTAAGCCCTTGAATGTAATAAGGTTAGACTTAGTTAGAATACCATTGTAAGAGAAAATAAAAGGTTTTGATAAGGGTTTACCATTTTAAGTGCACCCTAATAAAAGAAGAAAAAATGGTAGGATAAGTAGATAGGGTAAGTAGATGATTGGTTGCAGAATTATGCATGATGAATGATTATTCAGATATCCAGTCATATACTTTCATCATCAAAAGCACTTAAATATATGGATGACAATGAAGACATTTACAGCATAGACAAAAGTCAAACTAATTGACCTCCTCACTCATTTTTCCCTAAATTTTACTGATTTCCCATAAGTACTAAAGGCACAAACAACCTGAAAGTTAAATGGGCTCAGAGCATTTCTCTGACTTATCGAGGGACCGAACCCTCAACCCAATAACTTGTAAGGCCTAAGTGCTAAAGCCCTTTCATCAAAATTCACCCCCTCCATAATTCATTCATTCCCTTCAAATCCTTTTCCCAGTGTAAAATCACTCTTTTACTTAGGAAAAATAAATAGTTCTTTATAAAAACCCCCCAAAACACATTTTAGCCTAAGTCATAATGTTGGATGATGAATGTATTTTCGGAAACATTTACTTAGTGCATTTTCTTTTCCCATGGTCATATTAACTTCTAATTCTTATTATATATTTAACTCCAAAAACATATTACCTTTTCCCGTATTATTAATAAAAATCCCAAAATCAATAAGTATCTCGTCCCTATGGTTTGAAAAATAAACCATAATTAAAGTTAATTAAACTGGATTAGTTAATTGAATCGCAATTAATTAAGAGAGAACCCCCCCACTCCCCGACGCATTAAAAAAGGGATTAATTAGTCATCTGGTTTAATTAATAACCTCTCTGCCAATACCATCATCCCCGATATAATTAAGTCATTTTAATTATTTTAATTGTGTAGTGGGCCCCCTCCATTAACTCCCTAACACTTTCCACCACCGACTGTCGTTTGATCTACCCTCCCTCATCCGACGACTTTCGCTCATATCATGCGGGCCTTTTGATCGAACATTAACCACGTGATGAAAGATGTTTTGACTTTTCGCCGATGCTACGTGTCATCCCATTTGTGGCATCACGTGACCCTCCACGAAAATGTTATGAAACCAGCTCACAAAAAGATAGAAAAGATAGATCAACGCCTTAGAATTCAACCTCTTTGAGGGGGCAACCTCCATTACATTACACAAATGAATGATTCTTTGATGATTCAAATGACAAAACCTCCTTTCTATATATAGGAGTCTAAGGAGTCATAATATAACCAAGCCGACTTAACAATAATAATATAAAGGCACAAAAATAACAATAGAGGGATTCTATGGGGCACAGTAATAACAATATGGGGACAATTGGGGCACAAAAATATTAATAAGGGTTACAACTACAATAGTAATGGGGTAATCACTAGTACTATAGGGACCTAACATGCCCCTCTCCTTCAAAAAAGTGTTGTCCTCAACACTTGAGTAGTTTTGGATGCTTCTGTATAAAATTCTCATCCTCCCATGTAGAATCTTCAGCAGATAAGTTCTTCCACTTAATGAGATACTCCGAAATTGATCGATTTCGTAGTTGTCAAGTTATTTTTTCTGTGACTGCTTCTGGTTCCCATATAATTTTTCCTTCCTCGTCAAGTTCTAGCAATATTGTTTGAACTAGGAGCTTGTCGTCTATAACCTTCTTTAAACATGAAACATGGAAAACTAGATGCACTCGAGAAGCTGCAGGAAGCTCCAATTTGTATGCCATAGTACCAATATTTTGCAACACCTTGTACGGACCATAATACTTTTGTGATAATTTATTATCATTCTTATCTTGCTTGAGGGACATTTGTTTATATGGTTGTAGCCATAGGAATACCCAATCACCTACATCAAAACTTCTTTTGTTGCGATTTTGTATGCCTGTTGTTTCATTCTATTCTGCACCAACATGAGGTTATCCTTTAAGAGTTGGAGGACTTGTTGTTGATTCTTGATGTGATGTTCCACTACTTGAACCTTAGAATTTTCTCTTAAATATGATATGATGGATGGTGGATGATATCCATAAAGTTCCATAAATGGGGTCATTTTTGTTGCTATATGGAAGGAAGTGTTATACCACCATTCAACTAGAGGCAACCATTTGACCCATTGTGTCTGTTTATCAAGTACAAAGCAATGAAGATATCCTTCCAAACATTTTTTTACTATCTCAGTTTGCCCATCAGGTTGAGGATGATAAGATGAGCTATGAGCTAACTGAGTACCAAGACAAGAAAATAATTCTGTCCAAAAATTTCCAGTGAAAATGGGATCTCTGTCACCTACAATAATCTTTGGGTTTCCATGTAGCTTTTGAATTGTTTCCATAAATGCACTAGAAACTGTACTGGCTTTAAATGGATGTTATAATGCACAAAAGTGTGCATACTTGGTAAGTCTGTCAACTACCACCATGATGACACTCTTTCCCTCAGAATTGGGTAAACCTATGATAAAATCCATTAAAACCTCCTCCCAACATTGGCTTGGAATGGATAAAGGTTTTAATAGACCCAAGGTCTTAATTATTTCGACCTAATTTTATTGGGAATTCTTACAGAGGTATAAGCGATCTTTGTACCATAACGAATCATTTTGCTAGCTAAATGTATCAGATGTACTGGAATCTTGTTGTAACTTTCGAATAAGTGCCCACACTTCTTTATCATTCTTCCATTCCTCCCTTTCTTCGTTTATCACATCTGGTTGGATAATAGAAATGATGCACAACAATGCTTCCACATCCTCATCCTTTCTTGAGAGTGCATCTACAACCACATTTTTCTTCCCTTTTCTGTAGATGATTTCAAAGTCATAACCCAACATCTTTGTGACCCACTTTTGTTGCTCTTCAGAGCATAATCTTTGTTCTAAAAAGTATTCAAGGCTATCATGACCCATTTTTACCTTGAAGTGTCTTCCCATTAGGTAGGGTCGCCATTTCTTAAGTGCATGTTGTATTGCCAACATTTCCTTCTCATAAATAGCTTTTTGTAAAAACTTTTCCTTGATTGGACGACTTTCAAGAGAAATGGGTCTTTCATCTTGCATTAAAACAACACTAATTTCATTTCCTGAAGCATCACATTCCACAATAAAGGTTTTTGTGAAGTTCGGTGTAGCTAAGACCCGTGCTTGGCACATTGCCTCTTTAAGATGTTCGAAGGCCTTTGTTGCTTCTGGGGTCCATGAAAATGCATCTTTCTTCAATAATGTTGTTAGGGGTGCTCCTATTCTCCCATAATTCTTAACAAACTTGCGATAATACCCTGTCAACCCAAGAAATCCTCACAGATGCTTTATGGATGTGG
>APFE031066009.1:61667-71749 GCA_000404065.3 Pinus taeda
TTTGAGCTTAAGGAGGAAGAATCAGACTCTACAGCAGAGGAGGAATCAGAAGATGAAGAGCCACAAACTTTGGGTGTGAGAAGATCAGTTCGAGAAAGAAGGCAGCCAAAAAGGTATATTCCATCTGCTTTCTGTCCAAATTTTTCTTTATCTATTACTAACAATGATCCCAGAACTATGAAGGAATTAGTAGATTCAGAGGATGGAAAACTTTGGAAAGAGACCATGGTTGATGAAATGGCATCTTTACATAAAAATGAGGCTTGGGATCTGGTGGAGTTGCCGGTTGGAAGGAAACCCATTAGCAGCAAATGGATGTTCAAGAAGAAGACAAATGCAAAAGGAAAGGTGGAGAAATACAAAGCTTGGTTGGTAGCAAAAGGTTATTCCTAGGTGTTGGTAATTGATTTTGTTGATATTTTTTCTCCTATTGCCAAGGTAACTTCTATTAGATTACTTTTATATGTTGTTTTTGCTTTTGATTTTGAGGTAGAATAGACGGATGTGAAGACAACATTTCTTCACGAGGATCTAGAAGAGGAAATATACATGAAGCAACCTGAAGGCTTTGTGGTGAAGGGTAAGAAAGAACTGGTATGCAAGTTAAAGAAGTCTCTGTATGGGTTAAAATAGTCACCAAGGATGTGGTGTTAGAAATTTGATACATTTATACGGGGACTTGGCTTCACGAGAAGCAAAGTTGATCAATGTGTGTATTTTAAATTAATTGGTGACCATGTTATTTATCTGGTCTTATATGTGAATGATATGTTACTGGTTGGAAATGACAAACAAATTATCCAGGATTTGAAGACCCAATTGTCCTCCAAATTCGACATGAAAGATCTTGGTGCTACAAACTATATTTTGGGCATGGAAATTAAAAGAGATCGGACAAACAGGAAGCTCTAGTTAAACCAAAGGAAGTATGTCGAGACAATACTACAAAGGTTTAATATGCAGGATAGTAAACTGGTGAAGGTTCCTATTCCTGTAGCTGTGAGGTTATCTGCTGAACAGTGTCCCAAGACACAAGAAGAGAAAGAGGACATGTCCCGTGTTCCATATGCAAGTGCATTTGGTAGCCTGATGTAGGCAATGGTTTGTACAAGACTAGACATTGCACATACAGTGGGAGTATTGAGCAGGTTTATGTCAAAACTAGGGAAGGAGCACTAGACAACAGTGAAGTGGGTTTTCAGGTATTTGTGTGGCACTAGTGATTATGTTTTGTGCTACCAAGGAAGATCTGTATTGGACAGAATGTTGGATATTCATGGCTTTGTTGATGCAGACTAGGCTGGAGATCTGGATCAAAGAAGATCTACAAGTGGATATGTGTTTAACCTATTTGGAGGTGCAGTCAATTGGATGAGTTAGAAACAATCTATAGTGGCACTATCAACTACAGAGGCAAAATACATTGTATCCACTCATGCAAGCAAGGAAGCAGTTTGGTTGTAGAGATTGTGTTCAAGTATGGGGTTAGTACAGGGAGCTATAAGGATAGACTGTGTTATGAAACCAAAATTATGGAAGCCAGGAAGCATAACCCTCACAAATATAAATATGGAAGTGTTGTTTGTCCTAGCCTTTCACAACCTACAAGGGTTAAACCACAACAATTCGAATAAAAAAGAGAAAAAGGGCTTTGTTGCTTCATGGACTCTAGAAGCAACAAAGGCCTTCGAACATCTTAAAGAGGCAATGTGCCAAGCACCGGTCTTAACTACACTGGACTTCACAAAAACCTTTATTGTGGAATGTGATGCTTCAGGAAATGGAATTGGTGTTGTTTTAATGCAAGATGAAAGACCCATTGCTTTTGAAAGTCGTCCAATCAAGGGAAAGTTTTTACACAAAGCTATTTATTAACATTTGGTATGAGAGCTTTGGATTCTAGGGTTTCGCTGCTCCAAATAGGTCATCATGGAATTTTCACGATAACTTTTTTTTGGAATGTTTCAGAAGCTAAAAAAAACGCATTTGAGAAGAAATGACGCTGAATCTCGGGTCTGAATTTCAAACCTTTTCGAGCTATATTTGCGGAGATATGATCTAAGGAAGTTGGTCTTTTTGCAGACTCCTGAATTACATTCCAAATAGGCGACCTAGGGAAAATTGTCATAACTTTATCTCTGAGCATCAGATTGAAATTTTGTAAGAAGTTACAGAAAGAGGACGGACTGTATTTTCTTCTATATATTTTTCAAAGCCAAGGGTTGAAACAGTGACTCGTGGCACGTCGTAAAAGTTCACTCTGATACCAAATGTTCTGAAACCAGCGCAAGAAAAGATAGAAAAGATAGATAAATGCCTTAGAATTCAGCCTCTTCGAGGGGGCAACCTCCTTTACATTACATAAATGAATAATTCTTCGATGATACAAATGAAAATACCTCCTTTCTAATTAGGGTTCTAAGGGGTCATAATGTAATCAGATCTAACATAAACAATATAATGTAAGGGCACAATAATAACAATAGTGGGCTTCTATGGGGCACAATAGTAACCATATGGGGACTACATGGGTACAACAATATAATAAGGGGGTTGTACTAATAACAATAAGGGGTTACACTAGTAATATAGGGGCCTATCAGACTGTGACAACCAAAGTGCAATTTTCTTGGAAAAGAACCTCGTATATCATTCAAAGACAAAGCACATTGATGTTCAGTATCACTTTGTGATGGATATGATAGAATACAAAAAGGTGTTGCTAGTAAAGGTGGACACTTTGAATAATACTGCAGATGCATTGAAAAAATTTGTGGGCTCTGAGAAGTCCTCTTGGTGTAGAGAGACAATGGGCATTTTAGGGCTGGAAAAATAACTAAGCTCTCTTGTGGCCCCTTGTGGAAAGAAAACAAAAAGTGAGAGAATGCTGGGTTGTGTTATATTCTTTCCACGACTAGCCCACATAGTTAATCGAGGGGTTAGAGGGGGGGGGGAGCCCCCTTTCGTTGCGCCAATTGTGTAGCGAGGGGGTCACACTGAGTTGGAGGTGTACCCGTAACCCCACTTTAACCCCTCTCGCATTGTTTATTTTATGTGTTTTAGAATTCGTATGCAGGTAATTTCTGTACGGGGTTAAAATTTACAAGTAAAGAAGATTTGCAATGCACAGTCAAAGTCTTTCAAAGGCCATTGATCTACAGTTCTTGACTTTCCACCAAGAAAAGCCATCCCCAAGTGGAGCCACTATTATGTTCCTATACCAATAGGTGTCATATATCATGATTGACTTAGTTTATCTTTGAAATATGTACATACCTTTGCTCCTTGCAAATGTTTTCCATATTTATAAAAAATCAAAAAATTTAAAAAATGTAAAATGGGTATGTCCTAGAAAAAGAATAAAAGGACAAAAAGAATGAAAAGGTCAAAAAAAAACAAAAAATGAACCCCAAGAAAAATAAAAAGACCATGAAAGTGTACTCAATCCAAATGTCACTGCTATTTTACTTTTGGTACAAATAATGATTGTGTGTAAAGTGTTGTTATGCCACAATCCATGGAAACCAAATAGTTCAATCTTGGTTATTCCATGTTTTGAATTCATGCTTAGAGATAGAGAATAAAATATGACCAAATTGTTTAATCTTGGCAGATGAGTAGATAGGTAGAGTGAACAAAAGGAGCTCAATAGTTTAATCTAAGCCCTTAGATGTAATAAGGTTAGACTTAGTTAGAATACCTTTGTAAGAGAAACAAAAAGGTTTGATAAGGGTTTTCTAGTTTAATTGCACCCTAATAAAAGAAGAAAAAATGGTAGGATAAGTAGGTAGGGTAAGTAGATGATTGGTTGCATAATTATGCATGATGAATGATTATCCAGATATCAAGTCATATACTTTCATCATCAAAAGCACTTAAATATATGGATGGCAATGAAGACATTTACAGCATAGACAAAAGTCAAACTAATTAACCTCCTCACTCATTTTTTCCTTTAATTTTACTAATTTCCCATAAGTACTAAAGGCACAAACATCCTGAAAGTTAAAGGGGCTCAGAGCATTTGTCTGACTTCTAGAGGGACCGGATCCTCGGCCCAATAACTTGTAAGGCCTAAGTGCTAAAGCACCTTCATCAAAATTCACCCCGTCCATAATTCATTCATTCCCTTGAAATTCCTTTCCCACGGTAAAATCACTCTTTTACTTACGAAAAATAAATGGTTATTTATAAAAACCCGCCCAAACACATTTTAGCCTAAGTCATAATGTTGGATGATGAATGCATTTTCGGAAACATTTACTTAGTGCATTTTCTTTTCCCATGGTCATATTAACTTTTAATTCTTATTATTTATTTAACTCCCAAAACAAATTACCTTTTCCCGTATTATTAATAAAAATCCCAAAATCAATAAATATCCCATCCCTATGGTTTGAAAAATAAACCATAAATAAAGTTAATTAAATTTCATTAGTTAATCAAATCATGATTAATTAAGAGCCAAACCCTTTGACGCATTAACAAAGGGATTAATTAATCATCTGGATTAATTAATAACCTCTCCACCAATACCATCATCCCCAATATAATTAAGTCATTTTAATTATTTTAATTATGGAATGGGCCCCCTCCATTAGCTCCCTAACACTTTCCACCGCCGACTATCGTTCGATCTGCACTCCCTCATCTGATGACTTTCGCTCATATCACGCGGGCCTTTTGGTCGAACATTAACCACACGATGAAAGCTATTTTGACTTTTCGCTGATGCTACATGTCATCCCATTTGTGGCATCGCACGACCCTCCGCCAAAACCACCAACCTCCCAAAAGCTGCGTGAAACAAATCGCTTACCGCCCGCCCACTATGCGACAAACCATCTACTGTTTAGTTCGCGCCATATTTTAAAAGTTTTCCCGTTAAAGATTCAAACACGAGGAACCCAGGTTTTCTTGCCCTTCGCCCATTCCACTATGTAAACTTATTGATCTAGTAATCACCCTTGAGTGATCTCAGTTAAAGAATTATTGAATGAAGGTATTACAAACTCATGTGCTGGTGTGTGTCTATGTTATTTTAGGCAATGGGTTGATCAAACTGCAAAATACACAGATATTGGAAAATGGAAAATAGCAAGAGAAACACATAAAGCAAATACAAGAACACAACAATTAATAAGGATTTCACCCTATCCTCCAGGGCTACGTCTCTAGTCCAGCTTTCATTGGTGGCCTTCTTTTATTATGTCTTTAAAGTAGAGAATTACAATGAGGAGCTCAAATTGAGTCTCTTGAAACAAAACAATGTTTGGTAGGGTGGTTCTTGGATCCCCCAAGCCACTAGAGTACACAGACTCTTTTTCTTACAAAAACTTGACCTCTCTGGTCTTTAATGGGAGAAGCCCAATGTGGTGATCAGTTCCCGACAAATCCTCTCAGGGATTGCTCGATGCTGCCTTGTAATGCAAGTCAGCTTGGCTCTCTATCCTTCTGCTTCTCGCTTCAATGTCTTTCCTTTTCTCTGTCTTCGTCTTCTTCTCTCTGGTTCTTCCTCTCAGTGTCCTCTATTCTCTGTCTTTGTTCATGGCTTTAAAGCCAATCGATCCCAAGACTGCTCACTTCCTCTTCCACCCCCGTCGGATTTCTCGATGCTACTCGCTTAGGGTTCCTTGTCTTCACGTCATCATCAACGGCTCTTAGGGAGTGGCCACTTGTTCTCTTGTGAACTGCGCCAGCTCTTCTTCGTCAGTTCAGTTTTTCAGTTACATCGTGGAACAAGTCATCCGCTAACTCAGCGGTCAAATCGGACGTCAAGCTTCTCTCTGTCGCAACTTAATCCCCTGTTAAATCCATTTCCTCCATCGAACTCGGTTAGTGCGCTAACTGTAACCAATTACTATATTTGTTTTTAATCAGTGAGCATGAACAACAGCGAACCTCTAGTGTTCCAATTTTGGATTTTGTAAGCTTTTTATAAAGAGTAAGCACCCAGAGCATAGACACTATTACCATTGTTATTCTTCTCTGACTTTATAATATTAAGGCTACCATTGTGTGATTGGCGGAGGATCTAGTTATTCATTTGTGGTATTTTCTTAGGTATGTGTTGAAAGCTCATTTATTTTCATTGTTTTGTGTTGAGTAGTTAAAAGGTTATAGGCACAAACCGAAAATTGAATTAGGCCTACTCAAGGCTCAGTTATGTGCCATAGTCATTCTGTTTTGTTTGAGTTATGTTACTTTTTTATAGTTGGAATGAGATTTGAAGGACCTTGTCTTTTGTCATTTTACAAATAGACTTGTGGTTTTCACCTTTGAACTTACATGTATGTTGTGCGAAGATTCGAATAGTTCCATTTATTTTATTTTCAATATAGAAAGAAAGAAAGAAAATTATTTCAATGTCCATGAGACTAAACATAGCATATGGGATAGATTGCTTCTTTATTTGGTTGATGTATTCGACCCTTTTTCTGTGAAGCCTCACAATAAACCCTTCCCTAAATATGTTATCCCAAGAGCTAGCTGCCAGAATATCTACATAATTTTCCATGTTGTCTTTGAAGGTCTGACATTCTAAAATGAAATGCTTTTTTGTTTCCACTTTTCCAGAAGAACGAAAAATACATACTCTTTCCTCCCACACTTCCTTTGGCATTTTCAAGCGCCCTGTTTCACAATGAAGTTTATGAGAATTAGTCCTTAATTGAGCAATAACAATTTTGGCTCTCTAAGAAATATTGATCTCTATGTACATTTTTTGTTGATGATTATGAGTGGGATTAAACACTTCAACATATTACCTTTTCTTTCTCCCTAACTCCTTATCCCAAGTATGCTTGTGGAACTTATCCATAAGAAAATATTTTATATGAATGTATTTTGTGTGATAATATAGTTTGAAATTTCATGCAAATTCTTTTAATGATTTTCTTTTGATTTTTTTTAATGGGATGGGTGTTGGTTTTGTTTTAGGAGGGATATCAAACAATTAATTGTTGCAGAATTCGAAATTAAATAAAATACTATTTCAAAAATTTTGAAGCCACATTGAGCTCACCTATTAGAGACTTGTAGGTAACTGAAGGGCCATTTAGCTAAAAGTTAAGAAATAGGACCCTTTTGATGAGGCCTCCATTCCCATGCATTTAACTTAGGTCATTTAATAGGTGAGAAATCTTGTGGTTTGTACACATAGCACTGAGGGATCTTACAAGTTTACTAGCCCAATCGAAAATTAAATAAACACTACATGATTAATAATATTTAAGACTAATAAAAATACTTATCAATAAGAAACCCTAAATATAAGACTAAGAGTTTACTTATGGACTAAGTTAAGTTTGTCGATAACAAATCTCCTCCTTGACATTATTAAATCTTAT
Source organism: Pinus taeda (assembly GCA_000404065.3). NCBI lineage: Eukaryota > Viridiplantae > Streptophyta > Pinopsida > Pinales > Pinaceae > Pinus > Pinus taeda. The sequence goes on from APFE031066009.1 coordinate 69,017, forward strand.
ATAGAATGTTACCTTATAATTTATGCACTTGGTAGAAACCACTGGTTTTGTTGCTCTATAATGTATTGTTTCACAAAGTTATTCAAATTGAAATATTTAGATTTAACAAAAAAAACATAAAACATTATAACAAAATTCATCATATCACTTAGAAAATATAATATGAATAAAATAATATCATTCGTGTCAACACTTCAATTAAACTTGATTAAAATTATTTTTTATTAATAATTGACCATGTTTATTAACACTTCACAATTTTTTATTAACATTTTATTATGGTAAAATTAATATCGTGTAGCAATCAACAAATAACGAAAATTTAATCTTCAATTGCAATTCCATGAACCTCAAACTTATACAATAAAGTCGTCGAATAAGACAAGCAATGTAGCCTTATACAATAAAGTCGTCGAATAAGACAAGCAATGTAGCCTTGATTCAGCGTCCACCAATGTGATCTCCTCGACCAGAACAGACTCTGTGAGCGTGTCAGGCTGAGCGCTACCTCGACCAGAACAGACTCTGTGAGCGTGTCAGGCTGAGCGCTACCTCAATACAATGGGAAAATCAAACGCGACCTAGGGCAAGATATACTTGCGTTGCAGCTTATCCTTGATTACCCCATCTTACTGCTATATAACACCAATAAACAAACTCTAAACCAAGTGTTGATGAACCCATTCATTTTCCCTTTTTTTTTTCAATGGACATGTTTAAACGAACATAGTTAACCTATTGTATGCTGAGTGTGCAGCAAATCCAAGGACTATTATTCGATCACTCTAATGCAAATATGGGAGCGAAGGAGGAGAAAGATAGACGAGATCCAACACAAATCTACCCTTCATATTCTACTCTAAGCTTTTTTATCATGTCTTCCATAGCACACACAGATGCCCCTTTCTTTCCTCCGTCTCCGTTTTCATCTTCACTCACTGCCTTCATGGCTGCTTCTCTAATCTCCTCGGCTCTCTTTCTCAGTTGATTGCCTTTTTCTTCCCTCATCAGCATTCTTACTCTACTCTCCACCGTCTCCCGTTTCAGGTCTCCCTCTTTTCCCCTCCACATCTCGATGCACACCCCCACCTCCTCCTCCAACATTTTCGAATTCGCGAACTGGTCCCCTGACATGGGCCATCCCATAATAGGCACTCCTTTGCTCAGGCTTTCCAGCGTCGAATTCCAGCCACAGTGACTAAGGAACCCTCCGGTAGAAGGATGGGACAGGATCAGCAGCTGAGGCGCCCATTTTCTGATAAGCAAACCTTGCTTCTTTTCCTTCACTCGCTCTTCGAAACCCTCTGGTAGAAACTCCGCCGAGAACTCTGAATTAAATGGGACCTCCAGCGGCGGCTTGACGACCCAAATGAAAGGCTGTTGGCTCGATTCCAGCCCCAGAGCCAGCTCCTTCATGTGTGACGACGATATCAAATTTTGGCTTCCAAAGGAAACATAGAGCACAGAGGAGGGCGCCTGGGAATCGAGCCATAACATAGATGCCTTTGCATATTCTGCCTCTGCCGGCTTGCCCCGCAGTAGAGAATCCGAATCAACAGTTGTATTAGAAGAAGAGGAAGAGAGAAATGAAGAGGGTAGGATCGGTCCGACTGCCCAAACTGGCCTGCCAGTGGATTTTCTCATGTGCTGGAGACTGCTATGCTCAAGCACTTCGAATGTATTACAGATTGATCCCCAACTACGCACGTTGCGAGATATCTGGCGATTAAGGAACAAGATCCAGGGATCGGATCCTGTGGCCCCTTTTAAATATGGAGGGAGCTGAGATCGATCCAGTGTAACATGCGGCATGTCGGGCAGAACAAACTCGTGGGCGTCGGTCTTGGTGTGAGGTAGATGAGTGCAGAGGGAGTAATAGACAGAGGTTCCGTAAGCTCCACTAGTGCAGAACTGAATCCTGGGTATTCCCAACCTGTTCCCTACGTCCAGCGTCCAGGCCAAGAACATGTCGCTGATGATGCACAGAGGCAAGCGCCCGCCGTCTTCTTGAGTGATGTGGCGGATGAGGCGCTCGAAATGGGGTTCCAGGTGCTCCGAGGCTTCATACAAACGGAGGAAAAGATGGTAAGGGATGGAGTCCATGTTTTCGGTGTGAGGAGGAAGACCGTGAGCGGCGCTGGAGAAGGGCAGCTCCGCCAGGCGGATATCCAGAGCGGGGCCAGCGGATTCGATCTTGGGTCGCAGGCTTCGGATGTTGAGAGGCGTATTGACTATGGTGATGGCAAATCCGGTTCGTTTGGCAAGCAGCTTGGCGAGCTCTAAGAAGGGGATAATGTGGCCCTGAGCCATGGAAGGGAACATCACCACATGATGCTTGGCCTCTTTTGTGGTGATAGTGCTCAAATTCTCAGCGGGGAAGGGCGTGGTAGAATCCATTGCGCGTGGAAAATTTAGGTAACGAAATGGCGCGAGAACTCGACAGATGCGCAGGCTGGAAAGATTGCAGCTACTGCTGTAAAGGTTGCACCTCCTGCTCAATGATTCACATTTCACTAAAAGGAAGGCATGCACTAAAGAAAATAAAAGTTGACCTAAGCAATGACGTCTTTGGTGTTTAGGGTAAGACAATTACTCCAGCAGACTCTCAAGGGTAACGGATACGCATCATTTATTAAAATAATGGTTCGGTAACCGATATGCATTCACTACTAAAATAATCGTCAATGTTTTCTTCCATTTTGTTGACTGGATGATGAAGAATATATATAATAT
>APFE031066009.1:76705-124796 GCA_000404065.3 Pinus taeda
GCTAGCTTTAAATTCTAGCCAAAACCACCTAAGGCTCAAAAGAGGTTGGTATAAAGACGCCAGGGCCTGATTAAACCATTGGGAGATCGATTAGAATGTTGCATTGCAAAACATTATTAACCTTAAAAATATTGTTACTTCTAAGTTCAAAGAAAAAATGTGGTGTGAGAAAGATTTAGCAGCTAAAAGAAAATTAAGATATTATAAGGAGGTCATCAACCCCACCCTAGAAGATCAAAAGTATCTCTCTGTTTTAACTAGCTCAAAGAAGAAAATTAATATAACCAAGATTAGAACGAACTCTCATGAGCTCCATAGTGAAACGAGTCATTGGGCAGTTCCTAAAACAACATGGATGGAGAGGTTCTACCATCTCTGTGAGAATACAAACATCGAGGATGAAAATCACTTCCTCTTAGAGCGCTCCACGTACAACCACATTAGATCTCAGTTTCAAAATCTTTGTTGCAATACTGACCTTCCTAGCCTTTTATGTTATCAAAATTACAGTGAGCTCGGGAAGCTTTTTGAGCATAGGAATAAAATCTTAAATCAAACTAAATAATTCATTTCTTTAGGTTTGATAAACCAAAGGTTGGTCTCAGTGGAATTTAACCACCACCACCATCATCAGTAAGCATTTTCCTATCTATTTAAAAAAAAATAGAATTTTACACATATTTCATATATATATAGCAATGAAATTAAAATCTGTAATGTTAATGTTTAAATAGTTTTTTATTGTTTTTTTTATTTAAAAATTAAATAAAAAATATTATGATATTAATAGAAATTTCCAAAGTGATGGAGAAATTACAAATGTTTATATAAATTAAACTTAAGAATTAATTATAACTATAAAGAAATTGTATTTTATTTTTTATTTTATTTTTTTTGTAAAATTTAAATTGAAATTTATTTAGTATTTTAGAATTAGCTAGGGAAAATAGCTTAATATTATATATAAATTTAAATTTATAATTTATATAAGAAATTGTTTTATTATTTTTTATTATTTTTTAAAATAAAATTGAAATCTATTAATTTTTAAATAGAGGTGAGAAAATAAGATTATAATAATATATATTAAAATTATTTTTTTATAATAAAAAGTATATTTTAATATTTTATTGTTTTTATAAATAAAAATTAATGGAATTTTTTTTTTTTTGTCTTTTCAAAGATATATTATATATTTAAAATTTCTATATTAGTTTATGTTATATTTAATAAGAAGTGAAAATTATTTGTCCTTTAATTGTTATCTAGGTATTAACTATTTAAAATTCGGTGTTTTAATTAGTTATTATAAAGATTATATTAATAATAAATATGTGTTAATATTTGAGTATAATAAATATTCAAGATACAGTATTAACCTATGACAAGGGATGTGTGGACCATTAAGCCTTAAATACATTAATGGAAAGAAGATTATGTTAACACGTGGATTAGTAATAAGCTCTTATAGATGAAGGTCGAAAATCACTATTTATTTTAGTGAAAATTTAAATTTGATTATTGTGATAATTATTTAACAAATAAACGCTTAAAATTTTTAGTTAAATAATTGTTTTTCAAATTATATTTTTGTTAATAATAATTAATTAAAATGAATAAATATAACAAGTTATTTGAATATATGTTTGAAATATTTTTTTAAGTTATTTGAATATGTGTTTGAAATGATGGTGGTGGTGGTGGTGGTGATGATGATGATGATGATTTCTCAATATTTCTCAAGGATTCTCTAGAGATGTTACAACCCCAAACCTCGCATCCATATAAGATAACCGGAGTGACTAAAGTTTCAAAGAGACACTTCTTTCCATCCCACATTACAAGGTTTTTCGTTTCACAATTATTTTCAAGACCAAAATAAGCTTTCCATCCCCCATTAATCCTTGTCTCAATGCTATAGCCCAGTTGAGCTTGTGATGAATATCAATTCCTAGGTACTTGTAGGAAGAAACTTCCTCCAAGTTACTATTGTCATACATAAAATTAGTGTAAGTGTCCTTATTGGATTTGATAATCATAACTTTTATTTTGTCAATGTTAACAATCATACCCATGGTAGAGCATAAATCCTTAAGAAGTATAAGTTTCTTATCAAGATCATATGGGCACCTTGCGAGAAGAACAATATCGTCAGTGTAGAGAAGAAGGATGATGACTATCCCAGCTAAAATCATGCCAACACATCCTGCTTCCTCTAAAAAACCTTCTAGCTTGTTGATGTAAATGCCAAATAGGGTAGGGGAGAGAGGGCAACCTTGTTTAACTCCGATATTACACTTAATATCTTTCGACCACCCCTCGTTGCTCTTTAACTTGGAAATTACATTCTCGTATAACCTTATAACGAAAGCTCTTAACCAAAAAGGAACCTTTAGCTCTTCTAATTTGTTCCAAAGGTTATTTATAGGAACTGTATCAAAAGCCTTTCTAAAGTCCACAAAGCAACAAAAGGGATTGGATTTATCATTGCGCCATTTCTCCACAATGATCCTAAGCGTAACAAGGTGGTCTTTTGTTGAGTGTTGCTTTCTAAAACTTGCTTGGCCTTTAGCCAGCTTCCCTTCACTTTCAAGTCATATGCTTAGCTTCGCTTCCAAAATAATACCATATAACTTGGCTAGGAGAGGGTTGATCATAATTGTTCGATAATTAGAGGGGTTATTTGTATCCCACTTTTAAAAATAGGATAATGAGGCTTTGAGTCCATGGTTTAGGGAACCCTTGCTTGACCACTTGATTGAAAAGCTTGTGAATGTGGGGGATGAGGACAGGACCTCCAATTTTTAAGATTTCCACCTAGTAACCTTCAATGTCCTTAGCTTTCCCATTAGCCAAGCGATTGTCCCAAAAATCAATGTCTTCTAATGAGAAAACTTCTTTCATTGTGAGCAAGGTTTCAAAGTTATCCATGACATTTAGAGATTCATAAAGCTTTTTAAGATAGGAATTCCAGTTAAAGTAATTTTCTTATTATCTTTATTTTTCCTAGTCAGAATATGCCTCCAGAATTTCTTAGGAGCTACCTTAGAGAGGTGTAAAAGATTATGTTGTCTTTTACGAATATATTGCCTTTTTTTCCTTTTAGTTAGGGCTTTGTATATTTTTATCTTGCCAATTGTAAGAGATTCATCAACAGCTTCCTTAATTGCTCTCCTCACACTTTTACAATCTTTGTCATACCATGGGTTGGTTTTTCTATTTATTTTATTACTTGAAACTTCAATTGAGAACTTGTTAATAGAATATGAGAGGGTTTTAGTAAAATTATGATAGATATCTTCTATGTTGTCTATACTAGATAAAGGAAGAAAATTATTTTTTAATTCATTTAGAAAGAGATTTTTGTTATTTCTATCAAAGATTGACTCCTTTTGGCTATAAGGATTATCTTCTATTGGATCTCTATGTATGACAAAACTGAGAGTTATAAGTAAAGGTCTATGATCAGAGTCAGGCTCGTGGTTGTTTAGGATGTCAAAAAAATTTATTTCATTGTATAGAGGGAGATTGGAGATAACATAGTCTACCATGCTACTACCAAGCCCATGGATACAAGTCATCTCGCTAGAATTGGTCCACTTCTTTAAACCATTGCAAATTATGAGATTCTGAGCACTACAAAGCTTGATTAGCTCCAACCCAAACAAATTCTCCCCAAGGTCTTCAGAGCTACTTTTTTACAGGCTAGCCAGAGAAAGGTCTTTGTCTAACCAAAGAGGATTAGGGTTGGAATGATTGCTTAGAAGAATAGCTTGGTTTCTTGAAGTTCGAGCATTAAAGTCACCCATTAAAAGGATATTTCCTTTATTCCCTAGGCTATAAATATCATTCTCTAAACCATTGTAAGGACTATTTTTATCTAGATTCTTTTTCTTATAGAAGTTAGAATTGATGGAAGGGCGGGGGAGAGAATAACAAATTTCTATGTAGGTATTTTTATAATAAATGTCAGTAATGTTTATCCAACTATATTGGTTGTAAGGGTCGTTTTTATAAATCCTAGCATGGGGAGAAATGTTCTTCTTAATGTAACAAGCTATACCCCCAACGCCTCATTGGGGGGATCGCTTATTCCAGGTAGACCATAATGTAAAGCCATCTATGTTAGGGACCTTAGATTCTTCGTGCTCCCAAGTTTCAACAAGAAAAATAATATCAACATCATTCGAGATCCAACTTAGCTTGGGGCCAATGTTCCATGGAAAGCCCCGATAGTTCCAAGAAAGAATCTGGAGCATGTTGAATTGCTATTTATTATTATCTTTTTGGTTTCTATCTTGAATAACAACTTTTCTATTTCTAATTATTGGTCATTTTCCTTCCTTCCTAGCTTCCTTTACCTTTTGAACCTCTTTTCTCAATTTTGCTTGATCTTCTGGAATGGGATCTTTATTTATAAATATTCACGTTCCTTTTAGACTTGAGGTTTTCCTAAGTATGTCATACTTATGGTCAGTAGGGCTCACCTTTATTCGAATCAGCCTTCCTTTATTCTCAGTTAGTTTCCCCAACCTCGTTTCTTCTGTGAGACACGTTGTTTCAATTTATAATCTATTATGTAATTCTATCTGTGCTATGGATAAAGTATCCTTGTCTACCTCCTCTTTCAAATCGAAGATTATAAGTTTCAAGGCCCTTTTGTTACATTCATTGTCTAATTATAGCAATTTTTTCATTTCATCTTTAATTGGTTTGATATCTAATTTACATGCCACGCTATTTAGGGTGAGGCGGATATTAACTTTTTCTTCTAGCTCTTTAATCATTTTCTTCATTTTAAGACTCTCTAAAGTGTCAGCATTTACTCGTTAGGATGTTTGGTTCATATCTTGGTTTTGTTTTTCTATAACGTGCAACCTAATCTCCATTGCCTCCATCTTATTCTCCAATAGTTCTATTTTATCTATTTGTTTTTGGATCTTGTCTTCAAGAGATGTGAATTTATTTTCGAGCATGGCTGCTAACTCTATTTTTAGCTTTAATTCTCTTTCTTCTCTATGTTTCTTTAAAGACTCTATATACTCATAGAGGCTCTGTAGAGTAACTTTGCTAGGTCTACCTTTGGTAATTTTTGGTAATTGTGGTGAATTATTCATACTTGAAAATATATGAGCAGATATGTATTAGAAAATATAAGGAATGTGTGTACCTGATATCAGCAAGCCGAACCATAAACGCACGTGCCCCAAATTGTTTTTCTATTACTATAGAGAGATCGTGAATTATTACTTCATAGAGATCGCAAAATACATCACCACATCCATATATATATATATATATATATATATATATATTATATATATATATTATAATATATAATATATATATATATAATGGTTTTTATTATATGAAATTTATCAAACATATTGAAAAATAATATCTTTTCTCCAGTTTTTAGTTAAGTAATTAATTTTCAAATTAAATAATTGTAATAATAACAAAATAAAAGAAATAAATATAATAAGTTATTTTAATATATGTTTGAAATATTTTGTAAAAAATTATAAAAAATTATGTTCGAAATTTATTTTTTAATCAAACTAAATATTTACGCCCCACGCACACACATAAATTCTATATATTATTTAATTATAAAACAGAAATGTTTTATACTATATATTCAAGATTGTCTCGATGTGAAAATCAATCATGGTCAACCTATGTTTATTTTAGTGTTTATAATATTTATCTTAGAATTTATATACCTTGGGTTTATAATATTAGTCCCTTGGGTTTAATATTTATTCTCTTGGGTCTAATTAATATTAATTAATTAATTAATTATTGATAAATTAATAAAATTGAATATGGACAACCATGGTTGAATTCGGTTAAACATGCTCAACCATGTTCAACCACGATCAATCAATATCAATTAGTGTATATCATGATCAGTGATGATCTTCCATAGTCAAGTATGCTTCACCATCATTTACCATGGTCATAATGATTAATCAATGTCTCTACAGTGAACCATGTTCAATGATGGATAATCATGCTCGAATATGGTCAACCACGGTCAATGTCTTTATGGTCAACCACAATAAAACATGCTCAACCATGATTAGCCATGCTTGAATTTGATCAATCATGATCAACCTTGATTAAATTCTCTTTAATCATGACCAACGATGATAGTCATTCATGGACATTCATAGTCAACCATGGACAACCATGGTCAATCATGACCAACCATGTTTTATAAAATCAAACATGTTCAATCATGGTCAATCATGGTCAACCATGGTCACCCATGGTTGAACATCGCATTATGACAATGATTATCCTAGTATAAAAATCAACCATGGTCATCCATCTTCCAACCTCGCATTATGATAAGGATTGTCTCAATACGAAAATCAACCGTAATCAACAATATTTATTTTAGCATGTATAATATATATCTTAGGGTTTATATAGATAGGATTTATAATATTAGTCCCTTTTGTTTAATATTATTCCCTTGGGTTCATAATCCCTTGTGTTTTAGTATTAACCCCTTAGGTTTGTTATTCCCTTGGATTTATAATATCAATCATGGTCAACCATCGTCAATCATAGTCAACCATGATTAACCATGGTGGAATGTCGCATTATGAAAAGGATTGTCTCAATATGAAAATCAACCATGGTCAACCACGTCTATTTTAGTGTTTATAATATTTATCTTAGGGTTTATATACATTGGGTTTATAATATTAGTCCCTTGACTTTAATATTATTCCCTTGGGTCCATAATCCCTTGGGGTTTTAGTATTAATCCATTAAGTTTATTATTTCCTTGGGTTTACAACATCAATCCCTTGGGCTTATTATTCCCTTAGTTTTATAATATCAATCATGGTCAATCATGGTTAGACATAGCCAACCATGGTTAGCCATGGTCAATCATGGTCAGTCATAGCCAACCATGGTTAGCCATGGTCAATCATGGTCGAATATCGCATTGAGACAAAAATTGTCTCCATATGAAAATCATGGACAATCATGGACATTCATGGTCAACCATGGTTGATCATGGTCAACCATATTTTATAGAATCAAACATGGTCAACCATGGTTCAATGTCGTTTTGTGACAAACATTGTCTCGATATGAAAATCAATCATTGTCCAACGTCACATTGTGGCAAAGATGGTCTTGATATGAAAATTAACCATGGTCAACCATGGTCTGACCTCGCATTATAATAAGGATTATCTCAATATCAAAAGAAAGCATGGCCAACCATATTAATTGTATTGTTTATAATATTTATCTTAGGGTTTATATACTGTGGGTTTATAATATTAGTCACTTAGGTTTAGATTATTCCCTAGTGTCCATAATCCCTTGCGTTTTAGTATTAATTCCTTGGGTTTAGAATATCATTCCCTTGGTTTTATAATATCACTCATGGTCAATCATAGCCAAGAATGGTCAACCATGGTCCTATGTCTCATTGTGACAAAGATTGTCTAAATATGGAAATCAATCATGGTCAACCATGTGTATTTTACGATTTATAATATTTGTCTTAGGGTTTATATACCTTGGGTTTTTAATTTTTAACTCATGGGTTTATAATATCAATCCCCTAGTTTTATTGATCTAAGGATTCATATTTATATGGTTTAATATTTTTCCCTTAGGCTTATAATCCCTTGGGTTTTTAATATTAATCACTAGGGTTTAATATACCCTTGGGTTTATAATATCAACCATGGTCAATCATGGTTTAATTTCATTGTGCAACAAATACTGTCTCAATATGAGAATCAACCATGATCATCTATGATCCAACATCACATTATGACAAAGATTCTCTTGATTTCAAAATCACTCATGCTCGACCATGGTCCAATATCGCATTGTAATAATGATTATCTCAATATGAAAATCATCCATGGTCAACCATGTTTATTTTAGTGTTTATAATATTTATCTTAGGGTTTATATACCATGGCTTTATAATATTAGTCCCTTCAGTTTAATATTATTCAACCAAGGTCAACCATGTTTTATAAAATCAATTGTGGTAAAATATGGTTAATTAGGGTCAACCATGGGCCAACTTCACGTTTGACAAAGATTTTCTCAATATGAAAAGCATGGTCAACCATCGTCAGCCATGGTTGATCATGGTCAACCATGTTTTATAGAATGAAACATGGTCAATATTGGTCAAACATGATCAAATGTCACATTGTGACAAAGATTGTCTCAATATGAAAATAAATCATGGTCATCCATGGTCAACCATGGTCCATTGTCGCATTGTGAAAAATATTGTCTTGATATGTAAATAAAACATGGTCTCGAATGTTGCATTGTGACAAAAAAATGCTTCCACGTGAAAATCATGGACAATCATGATCAACCATGGTGAGCCACAGTTGATCATGGTCAACCATGTTTTATAGAATGAAACATGGTCAACCATGGTCAACCATGTTTATTTTAGCATTTATAATATCGATCCCTTGAGTTTATCATTTTCTTGGGTTTATAATATCAATCATGGTTAATCATGGTGAATCATAGCCAGTCATGGTCAACCATGGTTGAATCTCGCATTGAGGCAATAATTGTTTCCATATGAAAATCTTTGACAATCATATTCAACCATGGTAGAACATCACATTGGAACAAATATTGTCTCGGTATGAAAATCAACCATGGTCAACAATGGTCCAACTTCGCATTGTGACAAAGATTGCCTTGATATGAAAATCAACCATGTTAAACCATGGTCTAACATCGCACTGTGACAAATATTGTCTCAATATGAAATTTACCATGGTCTAATATCACATTGTGACAAGGATTTTGTCGATATGTAAATCAACCATGGTCTAACATCAAACTATCGTAAGAGTTGTCTCAATATGAAAATCAATCATGGTTAACCATGTGTTTATAATATTTATCTTAGGGTTTATATACCTTGGTTTATAATATTTGTCCCTTGGGTTTAATATTATCCCCTTGGGTTCATAATCCCTTGGGGTTTTAGTATTAATCCCTTGGGTTTATAATATTAATCCCTTGGGTTTATAATACAATCATGGTCAATCATGTTCAATCATAGCAAGTCATTGTCAACCATGGTCAACCATGGTCGAATATCACATTATGACAAAAAATGTCTCCATATAAAAATCATGGAAAATCATGGTCGACCATGGTCAGCCATGGTTGGTCATGGTCAACAATGTTTCATAGAATAAAACATGGGCAACCATGGTCAATCTTGGTTAACCATGGTCAAATGTCACAATGTGACCAAGATTGTCTTGATATGAAAATCAATCATTGTCAACCATGGCCCAACATCACATTGTGACAAAGATTGTCTCGATATGTAAACAAACTATGTTCAACCATGGTTTAATGTCACATTGTGACAAAAATTGTCTCGATATGAAAATCAACCATGGTCAACCATGGTCTAACGTCACACTATAATAAGCATTATCTCAATATGAAAATAAACCATTGTCAACCATATGTTTATAATATTTATCTTAGGGTTTATAATATTAATCCCTTGGGTTATTATTCTTTTGGGTTTATAATATAAGTCATGGTCAATCATGGCGAATCATAGTGAGTCATGGTCAACCATGGTCGAATATCACATTATGGCAAAAATTGTCTCCATATGAAAATCATGGACAATCATGGTCAACCATGGCCAACCATGGTTGATCACAGTCAACCATGTTTTATAGAATGAAACATGATCAACCATGGTATAACATCACATTGTTATAAGAATTATCTCAATATGAAAATCAACCATGGTCAACCATGTGTTTATAATATTTACCTTATGGTTTATATGCATTGGGTTTTTAAAATTTGTCTCTTGGGTTTAATATTATTCCCTTTGATTCATAATCCATTTGGGTTTTAGCATAGTCCCTTGGGTTTATAATATTGATCCCTTGGGTTTATTATTCCCTTGGGTTTATAATATCAATCATGCTTAATCATGGTCAATCATAGCCATCCATGATCAACCATGGACGAATGTCGCATTATGACAAAAATTTTCTTGATATGAAAATCATGGACAATCGTGGTCAACCATGGTCGAACGTCGCATTGTGACAAAGATTGTCCCGATATGAAAATCAAGCATGCTTAACCAAGGTCTGTGACAAATATGGTATCAATATAAAAACCAACCATGGTCCAACGTCGCATTATGACAAAGATTTTCTTGATATGTAAACCAACCATGGTCCATTCTCAAATTGTGATAAGGATTGTCTCAATATGAAAATAACCATATTCAAGCATGTTTATTTTAGTTTTTATAATATTTATCTTAGCGTTTATATACCTTGGGTTTATAATATTTGTCCCTTGGGTTTAGTATTATTTTGTTGGGTTTATAATCCCTTGGGGTTTTAGTATTAATCCCTTGGGTTTATAATATCAATCCCTTGAGTTTATTTATCCCTTTGCTTTATAATATTAATCAAGGCCAACCATGGTCAACCATAGCCAACCATTGTCGAATGTCACATTGGGACAAAGATTGTCTCAATATAGAAATCAACCATCGTCCAACATCACGTTGTAACAAAGATTGTCTCGATATGAAAATCAATCATGGTCAATATTGAAATTAACCATGCTCAACCATGTTTATTTTAGTGTTTATAATATTTATCTTAGGGTTTATATACCTTTGGTTTATAATTTTTATCACTTGGGTTTATAATATCAATCCCTACTGTTTAATCTTATTCCCTTAAATTTATAGTCCTTTGGTTTTTAGTATTGATCCCTAGGGTTTATTTTTCCCTTAGGTTTATAATATCAATCATGATCAACTATGGTCAACCATGGCCAATCATTGTGTACCATGTTTTATAAATCCAATCATGGTCAATCATGGTCCAACGTTGCACTGTGACAAATATTGTCTTAATATGAGAATCAACCATGGTCCATTGTCGCATTGTGAAAAAGATTCTCTCGATTTGAAATCAATCATGGTTAACCATGGTCCAAGGGTTTATAATATTTGTATTATAAACCCAACGACGTCATATTATAAACCTAAGGGGTTAATACTAAACGCAAGGGTTTAATATTAAAATTCTAAGGGGTTATAAACCCAAGGGAATAATAATCCCAATGCATTATTACTAAAAACCATAGGGTTTATATTCCCTTGGGTTTATAGCACTAATCCCTTGGGTTTATAATACCAATCCCTTGGATACATTAATCTAAGGGTTCATATTCTTAGGGTATAATATTATTCATAGGTTTATAATATTAATCCCTTAGTCTCAATATAAATCATGCTCAACTAAGAGTTTATATACATTGGATTTATAAACATGGTTGACCATGGTTGATTTTCATTATGAGACAATCGTTGCCACAATGTGACTTTGGAAGATGGTAGACCATGGCCAACCATGTTTATTCGAGGGTATTTAATGTTTATAATATTAATTTCGTGGTTTTAATTTTATTCCTTTGGGTTTATAGTTCCTTGTGTTTTATATTAAAAATTAAATGGTATAATATTCCTAGGGTATAATAGTATTTATAGGGTTTGTAATTAATATTAATTGCTACGGTTTAATATTATTCCCTAGGGTTTATAATTCCTTGGATTTTTAGTATTAAACCTAAGAGACTATAAACCAAAAGGAATTAATATTATAAACCCAAGATATATAAACCATAAGATAAACCTTATAAACCCTTGAATAAATATGTTTGATCATGTTCCAACGTTGCATTGTGACAAAGATTGTCTCAAAATGAAAATAAACAATTGTCAACCATGCGTATTTTAGGGTTTATAATACTTTTTCTTAAGATTTATATTACCTTGGGTCTATAATATTAATCCCTAGGCTTTAATATTATTCCCTTGCGTTAATAATTCCTTGGGTTTTTAGTATTAATCCCTTGGGTTAATATTATTTCCTTTGGTCCATAATCCCTTGGGGTTTTAGTATTAAACCCTAGGAATATGAACCCTTACATTAGTAAACCGAAGGGATTGATATTATAAACCCAAGGGTCAATACTGAAACCCCAAGGTATTATAAACCAAAGAGACTAATATTATTAAATCCAAGGGACTAATATTGTAAATTTAAGATATATAAACCCTTCGTTAACCATGATTTATATTGAACATAAGGGATTAATATTATAAACCTATGAATAATATTATGCCCTAGAAATATGAACACTTAGATTAATATACCCAAGGGATTGATATTATAAATCCAAGGGAATAATAAACATAAGGGATTAATACTATAAATGCAAGGGAATATAAACCCTAGTGTTTTTTAGTAATAATCCCTTGGATTAATATTATTCTCTTTAGTTTATAATCACTTGGGGTTTTAGTATTCACCCCTTGGGTTTATTATCCTCTTTGGTTTATAATATCAATCTCTAGAGTTTATTAATCTTAGGGTTCATATTTATATTAGATAATTTCAAATTAAATAATAATAAATAACATTTAATATGAATAATATGATAATTATAATGATATTAATTACAATGATAATAATAGTATTTTTTATAATAGTGATTTTTTTGGTGGAACATGGTGTATTTATCAAAGGTAAATATAAATGAAGTCTTGACCATATCAACCACATTAATATTTTTAATATAGTTTTGTTATTTATATTCATAGCAATACATTCATATATTATGCAAGACTGCTCATTACACAAACTATTTTTTTAACGTACCTTTTTCATATTAGAATAACATCATTTAGTATATTCCATTAAAATAAAAAATAAACAAATTATTACACAAATATATTTTTGAAAAAAAAGATAGAGTTTAAAATTATGATATATAATAATTACTATAAACTCTTTTATTGGAAGGACAAGGCCACATGTAAACCGATACAGAATCGAAGCAACCGAATCTCTGACTTATGAATAACAGAGAAAACATACATACATACGTTGCAATGTCAACTAACTATTTACACATAAAGCGACTTTGAACCCAAAGGCTCCATGGTATGCTATATTTAAATTATAGATTCCATTCTTAATACTCCGTGGGCCCCTCGCTTTATATATAATATATATATATATATATTATATATATAATTTCGAATAATAATAAAAATTTATAAAAATAATTAGTTTTTGTTTAATAAATAATTTTATATCAAATTTATTGAATAAGAGATTAGGTGATTTTGACTTGATAAAAAATTTATTATATTAATTTAAATTCACAATTATTCATGAATAAAGGGTATCATTAAAATATAAGATTTAAAAAGGTGTATTTATACATTATATAGAGGTGGATTATAATGTTTTTGTTTGATATTATGAGTTATTCAATTTGAAATAAATTAAAATAATATAATATTATTATAAAATATTTTGAATGGGTTAAGTTATATTAAAAAATTATTATTTTACAATTATAATTATAATTATATCAATTAATAATTAAATTAGATTAGATTTATTTGAATTTTGGTTAAGGGATCAAATTTATTTTTATTCTAAAAAAGGTTTGTATCTCAAGAGATTTGATCCCTCTTAGCCCTTGGTAGATTGAGAGTTAAAATGGATCTAAACTAGCTCGTAATAGTAAAGGAGACATAACATTTACAATCCATATGAACAACAACATTGAAATTGGAATGGGATAACAAAAATAAGGTATAAATATTTAATATATTAGTAATATTTTCCCATACATCAAGTTAAATAATTCCCCCATCAAGGTGTGAGCTGAATCCAACGGGTCTATCTAGGCCCACTGTTTAATATGCAAATCCCAAGGAAATCTAAGGCCATCTTCCACATGCATTCAACACTTGGAGAGGTGGTGGTGCACACGCAGGGGTTAATTTCCGACCCGGAAGGTGGTAGAGGCATTAAGAAGGGAAGGTAATTTTTCCCTTTGTTGCATTTGGTGAGTTGGCCTGTGTGCTCCATTTGTTGTGGATCTAGTTCGAGTTGCTCGTCCTAGGAAAGACGCTCGCTCAATCTCCCCCTGTTCAAGGTCTCTATCACAGGTATGTCTCCACTCTTAATTCAATTACCCCTACATCTATGGATCTTCATCTCTATCTAGGAGTATCTGGGGAGAATATAACAGTGTTAGTCAAATGTGAATGGAAAGAAATTTCTCTAGATTGCGGCATGGTAGGGTCGATTCTGTGTGTCAAGTCTCTAGTATTTTGTGTTCCTATGTCAATGCTTTATGAAATTTGGCTATCGTGCATGGGTTTATGCGAGGTTTGGCCTACGGGCTGCTTAGGGTTTCATTTTGCTCCCTACCTTCGTAATCTTGGATTTGTTATGGTTTTGGTTTATGGACAACCCTATTTGGTAATGAGGAACCTGATTATTTAAGGTTTTATTCTATGGACAACCATGTTCGTAATTATTGGCCCAGTCTTAGCGGGCACAATGTCATGGCCTGGTTTGAACTGTGTGAAGCGTCTTGTGTCATTTTTGTCTCTATGTTAATGGTATATGGAATATGGTTACATTTCCTGGTTGTGTGTGGGACCTGGCCTAGGGGAAGCTTGAGGTTCTCCTTCTCTTTCTTTCTTTGGCGAACACATCTCTTGCTTGAATTGATTATATACGAGCTTGACCTGACCCCTTCTGGGTTTTTTCTTCTCGATAATTCATTTTGTAAGTATAGGCCCGGCCATTGTAGGCACTGTTGTAGCAATGGTAGGCGCAGGACTGTAACTCTCTGTTGGTCACTTGGTGACAACAAGCTCTTGATTTGGCTCCTTATCTTCTTGGTCTCTTATGCAATTTCGTTGGCAAGTGTCCAAGGTTGGAGTGACCCCCGACAGTTTCTTGCTTCCGAGTCTACATTTTGTTCAGGTCCACTTCCAAATATAGAGACAATCAATTATTCAACTTACATGCGCAACAAAATGATTCATGCCTCTATTAAAGGAAGGAATGGTCGGGGAGCCCACGGTTGCGGGAAACAGAGGAAAGCACCCCCTTCTTAGGCTAGTCAGCCAACTCATCCAGGGGGACTATGCGTGTGCATAAATCAACATCTAAGATTATCCAAGAAGCAACCCAAGTGTACCATTCAGGCAATTCGACCCCAGTTAGATAGCTCACAGAAGAATAAGAAGAGGAGATTAAATAAAAAGAGGAAAGTTTGAAAATTGATGTGGATGAATGGCAAACACTAGTTCCTGAACCTAGACACACCCACTGAAGATCCACCCAATACAAGCAAACAATCCACTTATACTGGATGATGTAGAGCCTTTTGGCTAAAGCCCTGGAGCAGTTCCCAACATGCATGCATATGTAATCGCATGGGCACTAGGATTATACCAAGGAGTTTCAAAAGATCCAGTTCCAATTGCATCAGCAAAATAGATGCCTCGGTCGCATTGAGCAACATATCCCATATATTCCTCACACGAAGATTCCAGGCTCTATAGTGAAGGACCCTACTCATGTTGATTCAGTCAATGATGAGTAGAGTGACAGTGCACCCGTGGTTGTAGTTTTTGTATGAAGTAGTTTCAAAATTTTAGGAATGTTGTCAGTTATGTTTATAGTTATCTAGATAGTAGGAAGAACAAAGACAACCAGATATATACAGTGTGGCTAGTAAGACTTGCGATTTTTTGTTTCTGGATGGCTTATCATGTTGTTAGGTGGCCAATAGACCTAGTTTCCCAATGGGTAGGTTGATGCCACCTAATCATATGAAATGTGGATGTAACCTGCTTTTTGATAGAAAATTAATGGAAAGGACCTACCAAGCTTACAAAAGAAAAATATTATTCTTCATAGAGGGTGTTTAACTATGGGAATGACATGATTATTTTAAGATGCACATTGAGAGTTTAATGAAGGGTGGAAATACAACTTCCATTTGGAAAGTTGCATGCACCAAGGTACCCAAGTGATTAAGGATATTTGAGGTTGGATTATGGGAGGTTGTTGGAATGATGGAATTAGCTACTTGGGAGAGTTGGGAAGGAAGCTCCATCTTATAGCATACCTTCAAGCTGGCTCCAAGAAAATAATGGAGAATATTGTGATGATGGCGGTTTATCATGACACAGGGTGGCATATTAGTGATATAGTCTAATTTATGGCTCGTTGATTAACTATGTATATTAAGTTGATATTAAAGTTACATTCAATCTATATTATGTTATATCAAATCCAATTTGGTTATACTTGTGCTTTTGTGGACATTTCCTTTAATTATAGCTCTAGTTTTCTATGAGAGCCAGATCACTAGCTTGATGCAAGAGTTTGAGTAGAAATGCCCCTCTTCTTAGGCTCAATTTTAGTTCTTAGTTGGAAGGTAGAAATTATCAAGCTCATTGACTTTGGCTTAAGGACTACACCAACATTGGGTCTAAGATTTGGTCTAATGGTATTTTATTTGTTCTTTGGAATTTCAAATTCAAGTTACATTGTTATTCTCCTTTTCTTATCGCTTTGTTTTAAATATGGTTTATAGTTTTTATTCCCTTATTTGGGTATATTTGTGGTTACTGGCATGTTCTCCCTGACTTCTCTCTAATCTCATTTCCTCGGCTTGGTTTGTTGTTTGGCTATCACCCCTCCCTGTCTTTACAAGTTGGTTCTAGGTTTACATTGCCAAATTGGAGATCCCTCCCTGGTCTCATTTTCCCATGCTAGGTCAATTTCTTTGGAAATTTATACACTATCATTATTTAGTGCTCTCCCCCAAGTGTCAATTTCTCTCTCACTCCCTTGGTATCTACTTCTTATTCCTCCATACCTTCTCTCCTCTTATTATGGCTTGGTAGCATGTTTCCTCGGGTAGTAGTGAAGGAAAAAGAGGAAAATCCTCCCCTCCTATTGATCCTAATACTCAATTTCCCTTTTCTTCTTAATCTCGAGTACAAGTTGTAGCTTGTTATTTAATGGCCTGATATATGGAATTTATCCCTAAAGAAGTTTGTAGAATTATATCTAAGATGAAGGACATAGTTTGTTAGACTTGCAAATTCATCTTGAGCCGTTAAGTCTATAGGTACACCACAATTTGGATCACATAGGTTGGAAAATCTACTTGCTCTCACTAAAATTCCTACATACAAATAATTAATTTGTACTAGCATATCAAAACCATCATGGGAAGAGTCCTCACAAATTGACCAAAAAGTCAACAAGAAACTCTAGTGTGTATGGCTGAGCTATTGGATGAAATGGACAAGTTGAACAAAAAGGTTTATACGTTGGCCAAAAATTTGGAAAAATTATCCTTCACCTCCTCTAATAAAGACAGTGATCCTCCTCCACCAATACAAGTGGAATATCCCTCGAGATAATATGATCAAGCAAGCCATATTTTTTGTTATGATATTTTATTATGGTTTCATTATAGTTATGATTGTAAAATTTTGGCATAGTATTTCCTTTAGTTTTACTGGTATAGTTTCCCAAGTGGCAAAAAAGTAGCTCATGAAAAATTACTCTATATTTCTTTTGAAAGCAATATAAAGTAACTAACATTACACTATATATATATATATATATATATAATACATATAATATATATATTTTTTTCCATATATATAGTTTTAAAAATATTATTTAATAAAGTTATTGTTAATAAAAATATAGAGTTATTTTAGCAATATTGATCATTATTTTATTAAATTGATGATTAATTATTTTATTAGTATTTATATAATTTTTATTATATTAATTAGGAATATAAATAATATTACATAATTTATTATTATGCAATAATAAGAGTAAAAATAAAATATGTATAATAAATTCTCTGAGGGTTCCCACTCTGGGTGCCCCCCCCCCCCCTCACTTTGATATCATGTTAGCTCACAAGAGAGGGGTTTGTGATTCCCACTATTTTTTGTGCATTCCATGAGATCCTGTCACTTGATCAATTATGGCACAAAGCCAACACAAGGTTAAACATCATTTTAATATTATAGGTAGCATAAGGAGGTACACGAAGACTCGGCAAGAAAAATTTATCATAGTCGCAAAGATAGAGGAAAAAAATGATAGTATAGACCGTAGGATGACCATTCTATCCAAGATGTTAGCCAACATCTCCTTCTCCTTGAGTGATGATGACTTTCTAGTGCAAATACTTGGAGATTCTACCCAATAATTGTTATGACTCACTAGTTTTTTTGCTTGAAACACTATATTATTCTTTTTTGTCTTCTCATGTCGATTTATGTCAAATTCTGGCATACTCAATGTGCTTTTATAAGTTTATATTTACAAGATTCTCTAGTTAGATGATATCTTAGCAACCTAAAGACTCAGAACTTATGTTACTAGTCTTGGTTACCTTCAGGAAGACCAGTAACATATTTTTTTTATCTATGTAATCCTCATGTGACTTAATGAAAAGTTCCTAAATTCAAAAAATAAAATGTATAATAAATTGATATATATATATATATTATATATATATTATATATATATATATATATATATATATATATTAACAAATTTAGTTACAATTTTCATTATATAGATTACATTAAAATTATTTATCATAGGCATTTAATGTTTTGCTTTTTTGGTTGGAATTTGGTGTCATGTTTGTTATTTGAAATGTCACTTTTTGAATACATTAATGGATTCAATGCTATAAAAATCCTTTAGAGCACTTGGATTGTTAAACTTGTGATTATAATAAAGGTCTCCTAGATTTTGGGTAAAATTTACTAGAAAATATGTAAGTTGAAATGAAGAAGAGTTAGACTATTGCTATCATTATGATAAGTAATATTATTAAAATGAAAATATTGATATAATTATAGCTATCATAGTCATATAATTAAATGGATGGTAAACGTATATAATCATCAAACCATGATATATAGAAAGAACTCAAGTCATGATACATCTCACATTATCAAGATTTAGAAAAACTTAAACATTATATTAAAATATATATATATATATATATGAGAGTTAAACATACATACATGGGCGGTTGGAGGGGGAGGGGCATTATAATCCCCGATGAATAAATGATTTTGCAACATGCTTGAGGACTTGGAAAAACCACAAAAAATCATGTTAAGTTTCTTGCTCTTTAGAAAGGATTGGAGCTCACCTCAAATCAAGGAATCAAGCAAATTATTATCTTTGGGGACCCACTATTGGTTATAAGGCAATTCACTAAAGATCTATAAACTCCCCCATCTTCCCCTTTGATTCCCAGGATACAAGCCTCTTGAAATAATTTGACAAAGTTAAAATTCACCATATACATAGATATTTGATGAATTGACAAAAAGAAGGTCCATATTATCTAAAGGAATCCTTGAAATCAATACAAAATCATTCTTATTCACATTTCTATAAATGAATAGTAATCATTGTTTGCTAAGGACTAAGGGGAGTCGATCTATGGTTGATGCTTCCCAGACTTTAAATATTAATGAAATTTTAGAAGGCTCTCGATGGCATGGTCGGGCCCAAACCTTTAATTGACCTAAGTCCAAGTGGCATTCTTCAATAACAAGTGGATCTCGATGCTCACTCTCTAATACCATTGCATATTAAATCTCTTTGATTTGAATTATTACTCCCTCCTTTGGTTGTGGTGAATCCTTCATTTCAGAGCAAGGTGGTTTCAATTTCAATGTTCAGCATGATCATAAGGTCATTTCACCTCTGTCCTAGTGTGATTTTCACCGTGATGGGAGATATTTAGCCTTTGTCAGGCTCACATTTCAATTGCAAGTTTAATTATATATGGTTCTATGTAATTTGTTGGAATTCCTATATGTATTCTCAGGCATGCATGACACGGGTCAGGAAAACAAGATTTATAGGAGGTATTGTTACGGTTTTGTCTTCCCTCAACCCTTCCATGACTGGCTGGAATTTTATTACTCTCTCCATGACGAGTGTCAGGATAGAGTTGGATAAAGAAGAGGGGTTCCATGAGATCATTATGGCCTCAGAGCTAACAAATAAGTTGTTAGACTCTACACAAGCCTTGCTTTACCATCAATAAACTGGAAATCTTAATAGAGTGCCAGTGGTGCTCTTTCAAATCCTTTTTGGAGGATACAATTCTAGAGCATCACTCAACCACAGAGTCCTCGGTGGCTAAAATAAATTTTGAGGTCAAGCAGGTCACTGAGTGGGTGGTAGTTTAGGAGATATCTAATGTGCAAAGGGATGTTGAGGAAAGTGGCATTCTAGAGCATCACTCAACCACGAAGTCCTTGTTGGCTCAAATAAATTTTGAGGTCAAGCGGGTCACTAAGTGGGTGGTGGTTTAGGAGGTATCTAACATGAAAAGGGATCTTGAGGAAGGTGGCATTGCTAGTGCCTGCATTATGCATAGAAGGACTCATCGACCTTGCAACATGGAAGATATTGAACGTGACCCATGGTGATGGTTTTTTCTAGTCTTGAAAATAGTTATTCTAAAATTGGTATCATTTTTCTTTTGTTATGTAATCCCCAATTATAATAGCATGCAAGTTCTACTTTCTATTAGACTATTTTTATAAAATATATGGGAATATCAATTTTGTTTAAGGAGCATGGTGTGTAATGGTGATAGTAAACACTTTGTTTACTCATTCGAAAATCTCCCTATTGTGGACGACTAGAGATGTAAGAGTTTTGATGTAAGGGGGCTGGCCCTAAAAGAAGAATTTTATTAATATAAAATTTGTATATGTTCCATTTAAAATAAAAAAAAAGGGTCAAACATACATTCATTAAAAATCATAGCTCATTTCATAGTGAAATAATTAAATTGAAAAATAAAAAAGGTATAATTAACTTTGAGAAATAATTCAATCTTCTATCTAAATACTACTAAAAGTATCTTGTGAATATCCCATAGAGGTTAAATGTGTAATAGCCATTTATTAATTATTGATAATTAAAATTAAACATTGGATTATACATTTTGGAGTTTTTGGCAAAACAATTTTTGATCAAATAATGATATTTTGTTATCTTAAATGTGCTTTTGATTTATATATGGATTCAACACCTTGAAAAACCCCTAAGAAACTTGAATTGTGGAGAGTTCACAACTCAAACTTGTGATTCCACCAAATACTTACGAGAGAAAATTCAATTGTAAAATATGCCTATAAAAGCTCAAAAGTATCATAGCTTGTAGGCTATGAGGTGGAAACCCTATTCCAAAATAGACCCATTAAGTGTGTAATATGCTTGATTACGGTCAACTATTTTTAATATTAATTGATCATGCTTGATTATATTGATTTTTATTAACTATTTATTTTTGTTAAGTATGTTTGATTATAGTTGAATTAGTTTCATTGTCGTTAACTTTAGTTAGTCTTAATTATGGTTATTCATGATTGAAAATACCACGATTAACTATGTTTTATTATGATTATTTATGTTTGACGATGCTTATTCATGATTTTCCATGATTAGATGTGGTGTTCATAAATTGCAATATAAAATAAAAAAAAATAATAATTGCACCGAGAGGCTCTCTAACCCACTTGTTGTGACGTCTTCTCTTATTAAACATTTGGATTCAGTGATAGTACATAAAAATTATAATAAAATAAATAAATAATTATAATTAACAATTAATTTTTATTAATAATTAATTATAATTAATAATTAAATTAGCTTAAATCCATCTTAACTCCTTGGATCTACCAAGTGTTGAGAGGGATCAAATGTCTTGAGGTGCAAACCTCTTTCAGAGTGAAAAGAGATTTGATCCCTCTAGGCTCTTGGTAAATCAGAATTAAGATAAATATAAGATGGTAATTAAATATAATGCAGTCTCTAAATTAAGAAGTAATAAAATAATAAATCAATTCAATTAATTTATTATATTGTAATTTTTTATAATTAATAAAATGTAAAAACTCATAGCATGCACATTATGTTAAAATAAATAAAAGAATGATTATTCATATTTTTAATCATGATAATTGAAAACATATAATTAATAAACATATAAAAACTAAAGTCTTCTTTAACAAGGTGACAATTTTGCCCGGACAACGAATTTTCGGTAGGAATTCTACTATTTTTTTCAAGGAATCTAATAGTGATAGTCTTTGAATCATTTTTTGATGGAGCAAATGGATTCAACACCATCAAGAACCCTTGGTGCATCAAATTTGTGAAGCTCGACAACTATAACTTAAATGAATTTCCATTGTTATCGCCTTCTTAAACTACTCTTAAAAACTAGTGATAGCTAACCATGTTTTGCCATGGTAGACTATGGTTGATCATGATTATCATTATCGGACATGTTTGATTACTATGGTTTATGGTTGACAGTATTTTACCATGGTTGATTAAAGTCAACTATTTAGACCATGGTTTACCATGATTAACCATGTTTATTATGGTTAGTTATATTTGATCATGCTTAATCAAAATTGACTATTATTAAATGTAGTATCGATAAAATGAAGTACGAGATAAAAAAAAATAATAATAATAAAACATAAGGTAGACGGAATTAAAAAATAATATCAGTTTATCAGATTCTAAATTTATTTTTATTAATAAAATTAAAAAATTTATAAAATGCATGAAAGGCTCATTCTACCGCCCAATATGATGTGTAAGCCTGAGAGGCTCATTCTACCTCCCAGTATGATGTGTAAGCCTGAGAGGCTCATTCTACAGCCCAGCCCAGTATGATGTGTAAGAATGTGCGTTCATCAACAAAGTTGAAATTTTTCGCATGTCGGCCAAAATAAAAATAAAAATATAAAAATCTAAAAAAAAAACTATACAAAACATTTAAATAATGTTGCCTTATAAAAAAATTGCACGTGAAGAAATTGCCCAGTATGATGTGTAAGCATGTGTGTTCGTCATCAAAGTTGAAATTTTTCTTATGTCAGCCAAAAAAAAAACAATTACAAAACAAAACAAAAAACTATACAAACATTTAAATAATGTTGTCTTATAAAAAAAATGAACGTGAAGAAATTAGATCTCTCTTACTCATATTAGATCTGTATGTAAGATAGATCTATGTTGGTAACTAATGGGTAACTCCTAGATATAGACGTAGATGCAGGGAAGACCACCAATAAATATCCAATTCAAATCCCTGCATGGAAATTCATATATCATTTTAAAACAAAACTTACCATAATTACTCATTCTTTTAATAGCCTAGACTTAACCAAACTAAAATGAAATGTGCTCAGGAAAAAAGGATTTCGACTCACTCAGGCTAAAAAGAAAAATGTTTTAACAATGATTATACTTTAGCTCAAAAAAATATGTTTTAACAATAATAATATATAATATGAGAAACCCTCAGAGCTTACTTATGGACTAGGTTGAGTTCCTTAAGTAATAAGGAAGGCTTGCGATTATAAAATCTTATATAATATGTTACCTTATAATATATGAAGTAGGGTAGAGAGTCATTAGTGTTTTTGTGTGCCTATGAAGTAGGGTAGAGAGTCATTAAACACAATGGACAAGCAAAATGCAACTAAGGGAAAGGAATACTTGCGTTGCAGCTTATCCTCAAACAAAGTGATGACCCCATATAGTTTGTGTTGTTAACGTAACTGATAAGCATTAGAATATTTGGGAATGTTATGTTGATTGGATGGTGAATAATAGTTAAAGTTTAAGGATGTATAATTTTTTGAAGCCTACAATTATTTTATCATTATCATTGAAAAGTTATGTTATAACATTAAGGATATTCAGTAATGGCCATATTCGAGAGGTCTGACACCTGACTAGCTTGTGGTGTTGTGTTTGAGGAAGTCGTCCACCAAGATCAAGATCTTGCTAATGTTACTTCCAATTTTGGGTTTGGTGCCTTTGATCGTTTTTTGAATTACGATGTTTTTTATTGGGGGAATAGTTTTCGTTCTTATTGTGTTATAAAAAGCATTTAAAATACTAATATTTGTAATTATTTGAATTTTAGTTAAAATTTTATTGATTATTATATTTAGTACGTTAGAGGAGTGTTTAATTTAGAATAAAAATTTCAAAATCACTATTCAATAGGAGTGTTAATAGGTTTGTGCCTCTTTTATAAAGAAATATTTGAACTCGGAAGGGTCACCATCCAACTGATGGAGATGCAAATGTTGTTTTTAATGTTACTTGCGACTATCCTAGTGTGGCTTCCCTTATTTGTGGAGGCATTTTTAATGGTGCCTTATATTTTACCAATTTTATTGGTAACGATTTTGAATTTCTTGCTAAGAACTCATCCTTAGACTTGTAACCGTTAACTATTTATAAGTCTCTGTGGTCATCTTTTGGGATATCTATAAGTTTGAGTTTTGCCATGAATATTACTATTAGGAGGAATCAAAATGGTTGTGGAAGGCTAAAACATGGAACTTTATCGAAGATATCGATTTCCATGATGTTTCTATTATGGAAGTCATTGATTCTTGGGCTCTTAGAGGGGATATGCATGACACACTGCATTCCTGATTAAGATTATCTCTCTAATCTGTGGGGTTTGGGGGATTCCTCTAAAATAAATTCCCCAAAAATCCTTATCAAGTCAAAAATCTGGACGATTATCCTGATACAAGAAATTATGGTTTTGGGGGTCAAGGCCAAGACATATTTTTTATCTATATGCCCTAGATGGTTTATTATTTCAACTGACTCTACCGGGATATCGGGTGGTATGGTGGCTATGTGGGATGCTTCTTTTGTTAATGTATATTTTTACAAACACTTTGCAGGTATCTTATTGTTAGGCTTTGTGCATGGATCACCTCAACATATTCACATTCTCAACTTATATGCTCCATAATGTGCTAGAAGGGAATTCTCGTTGTGAATGGATGTATGTGGTATCATGAATATGGACTCTTTGATCATGGTCGGGGATATGAACCTTACGGTTTTGAGGGAATAATGTTGGGGATCTCTCTACAAATTGGACCCCATGAGAACTTTTTTTTTCAGAATTATTTGCACAAAATAATTTGGTGGATATATGCCCACTTCCCATCTCACCTACCTTGAAGAACGGTAGGGTGAACCCAGATAAAATTGCTACGAGATTGGATTGTTTCCTTATCCACGACAATTTGGTTGAGCAATTGGGGATGATGAGATCCTAGGTCTCTCCAACAATTACATTGGACCATGCCCCAATTACTCTTTAATGGCAGGGGGACAAGGTTTGGAAAGGGATACCATTCAAATTCAACCACACATGGTTGGAGGGTCCATATCTTTATAAACTTATATGAAATACTTGGTATGAATATCTAGTGTCTCCTAATCGGTCCGTGACAAAGGTGGTCTACTAAAAAATAATGGAATTAAAATAGGTGTCCCAAAAATAGGCTAGCCAGAAAAAGACAATGAACAAAGAGGAACTACATGGGATCGATGTGAAGATGGGTCACCTAAATAACCCAACATCCCAAACCCTTTTACCTTTAGCACAACAATAAAGACTTTTGTGCTAGAATATCATAAAAGGCACATATTGCATATATAGGAGAATGAATGGTGACTAAAAAGTTGTGTGATATCAATTGCGAGTGGGGATAATCATACCATATTTTTTCAAAAATACACATCTTTCATAAGGAAAACTAACACCATTTTGGATATTGAATATGGATTGGGTATAAAAGCTTCAAAAATAGGGGATATTGACATGATGGAAATCGAATACATTGGGTATTTCTTTAAGGCTAGGGATTGCATCGATATTGATAACCAACTAACATATTCTAGTTCCTGTCCTCAAATGTTCTATGAGGAGGATGACCAGGAGGTTGTGGGGCTTCTTTCATTGGAGGAGATCCTCTCAATGCTCAAATCCTTTTATAGGGACAAATTTCTTAGTCTTGATGGGTGGATCATTAAGATATTTACACATTTCCATGAGATCATGGGAACTAACTAACATGGTGGAGGAATCACTACATATCCTGAAAGTCACAGGCGCAATTAACATGGCTTCATTGCGTTGATTCCTAAATCTTCCAATCCTAAGACTTTCCATGATTATAGGAACATATCACTATGTAATATTGTTTACAAATTGATATCAAATATCTTTGCAAATTGCATGAAGGTGCACCTCTCGTCTCATATATCCACTAGACAATTCAGTTTCTTAAAGAATCGATAAATTCAGGATGTGGTGGCCCTCGCTCAAGAATGATTATACTTTGTGAAAACTCGTAGGAAATACGCCATCATATTAAAGTTGGATCTTCATCGTGCATATGATTGCATGGATTAAATGTTCCTCAGGTTGATTCTACACAAGATAGGACTCTCTATGGGGGTCGATGAATGTGTAAGGACATGTGTATCTTCTATTAGCTATGTAGTCTTAATAAATGGTGTTCCATCTGGTTTCTTTTGTGCATTTAGGGGCATTAAACATGGATGTTCACTATTGATCTAGCTGGATGTTGGTGGCCACCCACCTGTCCCAATTGGAGCCCCACAACTGTCTCTTTCATATTTTCAGTTTCCGTAATTGTAGCACAATTTACTATTTTTAGCAGTTTTTTGGGTCCTGGACTTTTGGAGCATTTTTGAGGCCCTAAACGACGTTTTTTAGGAAATCTGGGAGCAGCATGGGTCCATGGATTGATGTTTCTCTTCCAAAAGTTGTAGTGCTTGGATATATCTTTCTAACGAGCTATTGTATGCATCAAACGAAGATCAGGTGCCAAAGTTACAACCCCGGGAAGTTGATGTACCAACTTACCCAAAACAGGGCCCACAATTTGGCATTTCCTCTTCTAGGGTTAGTTTTTGGGATGTTAAGGGTTTTCCATTGTTTCTCAACAACAAATAGGCCTTTGAGCCTCATTGTAACATAGTTCAGAGGCATGTAGCTGCCACATCTCTTCTTAGAGATAAGCTACGATCGCCCTTGCTGGTTTATTTCCATTTCTATTTGTAAGCATATTTCAGTATTTTACAGTAATGAAATGAAGTATTATTTCCACTGCATCTCTATTTTTATTGTTATCTCTATAATTTATTGCATTCCTATTTAAATCTAGAGCAGTGGTATCAGAGTGATCTTCTTTTTCTCTATTTTTCTTTGCATGTCCCCAACGAGGTCGGGATATAAGGAGTTAGGGCTTGAACTGGTCGAACCTTTACAAGACCAGCCTTGCAAATCCTGACAGCCTCACATGATGGATGAGAAGAAAGACGAGGGGGTAGGAGATCCTATCAAAATCTTGCTCGAAGAAGCCCTCGAGCGACAAAGGAATGCGATGATGGACAGTTTTGCCCAGATCCTTTAGTGGCTACCCAAAGGCAATGCATTGGCTTCCAACAGCTACTCTGGAAATGCCACAACCTTTAAGGTACAAGTAAATTTTGAAATCCCCATCTTTGAGGGTCAAATAGATGCAGATGTCGTAGATAAATGGTTAAATCTGCTAGATGGGTATTTTTCTTTTCATGATTTTTCCAGTTGCGAAAAGATTATTTTCACTCTTCTCAAAGCAACCCCGCACGTCAAGGACTGGTGGGAAACCTACTATGAGCATAAGGATGAAAGTACGGACTCACTGTTTTTAGATGTACCCACTTGGGATTCCTTCAGGGATGCCATCAAGGAGCAGTACTACCCTGTCAAAAGCTACGAGGACAAATACATAAAGTGGACCATGCTGCGGCAAGGAAGGGACCAAGATGTGCCGGAGTTCACAAACATTTTTCATACCCTTCGCACATAGTTGGGTATCAAGGAATCTGAGCTACATTTGGTACTCAAATATTGCGGCTGCCTACACAGATACATTTAGGAAGAGATGGAGTTCCTGAACATCTCCTCGCTCGGCACGGTGTACTGATACGTTGTCAAAATTGAGTAGAAGTTGAAACAAAAGAAGCGAGACTTTGGATCTGCAAATTCGAAGACCAAAGGACAAAGCCAAGGGTGATGCAAGACAATCCATCGAAGCCGCAAGAAAAGAACAACACCACGAAGTCGAAGAAGGACACAGGAAAGCGGTGTGAGTTCCACAAGAGTCCCACTAATAACACAAGTGAGTGTCGGACCAAGCAGTCGTTGGTGGTCGAGTTGAAGGCTTCAGAATTAGATGCATGTTCCCACCCTGAGTCAAAACCCAACAAGAGGAATGGCAAAGGGAAGTAGACCACTAATGTAGAGCCCAGTGTCACTTTTGCCACCATCAAGATCCAGAAGAATGAGCCCAAAGACCCAGAGGAGGGGGAGCGTATTTTCCACTCACAGATGTGGGTGAAGGGTTCGCCACTGCAATTCATTGTCAATAATGGTAGCCAAAAGAACCTCATTTCAGCAGAGGTCATGAAGCAGTTGGGCCTACCGACTACACCACACCTGCAGCCGTACAGTATCGGGTGGCTTCACCAAGGACGAGATCTCTGAGTTCGCCAGCAGTGCCACCTTCCCTATAGCATCAAGCCCTTTACAGGTGAGATATTATGTGATGTTGCACCTCTTGATGTTTGTGATGTACTATTAGGCCAACCATACTTGTGGAGGCGACATGTTGTGTATGATTCAAAGCCTCGTGCTGTCATTATTTCTTTTTGTAATTCATTATACAGGATACCGTAGGTAGCCCCACCTACCGCCACCTCTTTGATCACTGCCAAGAAAGGCAACAAGATCATCTCCTAGACTAAGGAATTCATTTTCTGTCTGGTTCGCTCCCAAAGTAAGGGGAAGATCATCACCACATCCATGACCCCCATGAAGGGTTCCTCCACATAGCAGCAGTAGTGGAGGGATACGGTCATGGAAGAACATAGGAACAACTTCTCCTCACCCATAGGGGTACCACACAAGCTTCAGGTGGGCAGCAAAGTCTAGTTGCATCTGCAGAAAGAACGCCTTACAAGAGCCCATTAGAAGCTCTGGCCATGTCGACATGGTCCTTACACCATTACCAAGGCTGTGGGAAATAATGCTTTGGAGCACAGCATTCCTCCATTCCTTCGCCTGCACCAAGTGTTCAATGTGTACCGCCCTTGACCATGCTTCCCACAATTACTGGACACATCTGAGATTGCATAACAGCTCACCAAGAACCAAGTTCAGCAGATGGAGGAACTCAACGCAATGGGGACCATTGCTTCTTAAGGGGGGAGGAATGATCCATGTGGATGTTGGTGGACACCCACCTATCCCACTTGGACCCCCACAACTGTCTCTTTCAGATTTTTAGTTTCTATAATTGTAGCACAATTTACTATTTTTAGCAGTTTTTCGGGTCTTGAACTTCCGGAGCCGTTTTGAGGCCCTAAACGACGTTTTTTGGGGAATCTGGGAGCAACATGTGTCGAGGACCTGATGTTATTCTTCCCAAAGTTGTAGTGCTTGGATAGATCTTTCTAAAAAGCTATTGTACGTGTCAAACAAAGATCGGGTGCCAAAGTTACAACCCCGGGAAGTTGATGTAGCAAATTACCCAAAACAGGGCCCACAATTTGGCATTTCATCTTCTAGGGTTAGATTTTGGGATGTTAATGGTTTTCCATTGTTTCTCAACAATAAATAGGCCTTTGAGCCTCATTGTAACATAGTTCAGAGGCATGTAGCTGCCACATCTCTTCTCAGAGATAAGCTACCATTTCCCTAGCTAGTTTATTTCCATTTCTATTTTTAAGAAGATTTCAATATTTTACAGTAATGAAATGAAGTATTATTTCCACTGCATCTCTATGTTTATGGTTATCTATGTAATTTGTTGTGTTCCTATTTAAATTCGGATCAGCTATCCCCATTGTTGCTTTTATTGGTCATAGATGGTCTTAGTAGGCGGATCATGTAGGAAAAATCTTAAGGAGAATTTACAAGGCTACAACTCACTCGACAGGTATCTATCACACACCTTATGTTTGTTGACTATGTTCTACTTTTTGGACAGGCTTTTGTAAATCAATGGTTTCTTCTTTAACGCATCATATTGACTTTTGAAGACACCTCTAGATTATACATGAACAAAACAAAGTCCATGCTTATATATACTTCATCCAAGCTAGACCATATCTTAGAGATTGCAGACATTTTCAGAGTTTCTTCCTCTCCAATGGAGTTTGGGTTCTCATATTTGGGATCCAATATGAGACTAAATATATATCTCTTAGCAGGATCGCAGTGGATCATTGATAAATTTGTGTGTAGATTATCCAATTGGTCTCATAGATGGTTGTCCCTCGGCGGTATTTTAATCCTAGCCCAGTTGGTCTTGTGGAATATATTAGTGTATTGGATGCACTTATATAGGCTCTCTAGAGAGATAATCAAGACAATAAATGTAATAATTTTCCAACTTCATATGGCCTAACACAAAGGACAACCGAAAAATCCATCTGGTCAGCATGGATGTTATTATAAAGAGGAAGGGTTTTGGAGGTTAAGGATTTAAAAAAAATAATCGGTTGGGCACTACTTTCAAAGCGCTTATGGTGCGCCATATCCAAAATAGGCATCTGGCATGAGATAATCAAGGGTAAATATTTAAATATCATGGAATCACAGGAATGGATTAGGTAGAGGGTTTTCTGTTCTAAATATGGATCACACATTTGGAGGGGCTTTATAACAATCAGGTGATGGATTGTAGGATCTATCCATTGGTATACTAGTTTGGGAATATTGAAGAATATTGGCATTGATCCCATGTATGGTTTCATGGGCGAACATAATCTACGTGATGAGATCATCAAGCCACTTCATGATAGAGGTATTGTCCATATTTTCTAGATAGAAAAGGGGTGGGATCCACTACTGCTATACCCCACTTTGAAGGATGCGGAGGACTTGGTTATAATCAATAGGTTCTATGACATATGGAACAAGTATATCTAGCAAATGTCCATGGTGGGTATTTCGTTGAGCCATAACTTAGATCATCTTTGTTGGAACAATGGTTTATCTCTAAATGTTCTGCAACCAGCTCACAAATAGATAGATCAATGATTTAAAATTATCCTCTTCAAAGGGGAAACCTCCTTTACATTACATAAATGAACAATTCTTGGATGATACAAATGAAAAATACCTCCTTTCTATTATAGGAGTCTAAGGGGTCACAATATAATCAGAGCCTACATAATAATAATGATGTAAGAGCACAACAATAACAATAGTGGGCTTCAATGGGTCACAATAATAACAATATGGGGACTACATGGACACAAAAATAACAATAAGGGGGCTAAACAAACAATAAGAATAAGGGGCTACACTAGTATTATAGGGACCTAGCATGCCCCTCTCCTTCAAAAAAGTCTTGTCCTCAGCGCTTGAGTAGGTTTGGATGCTTCTGTATAAAATTCCCATCCTCCCATGTAGAATATTCAGCGGGTAAGTTCTTCCACTTGATGATTTACTCTGAAATTAATCGATTTCGTAGTTGTTAGGTTCTTGTTTCCATGACTACTTCAGGTTTCAAATGATTTTTCCTTCATCTTCAAGTTCTGGAAATATTGTTTGAACTGGGAGCTTGTCACCTATAACCTTCTTTAAGAATGAAACATGGAAAACTAACTGCACTCAAGAAGATGCAGGAAGCTCCAATTTGTATGCCACAGTACCAATATTTTGCAATGCCTTGTAAATACCATATCAATTTGATGATAATTTATTATCCTTGTTAGCTTGCTTTAGAGACATTTGTTTGTATGGTTGTAGCCATAAAAATACCCAGTCACCTACATCAAAACGTTTTTCACTGCAATGTTGATCGGCATGTTGTTTCATTTGATTATGCACCAAATTGAGGTTATCCTTTAAGAGTTGGAGAACCTGTTGTCGATGCTTGATGTGATCTTCCACTGATTGAACCCTAGAATTTTCTCTTAAAGATGATGTGATGGACAATGCATGATATCCATAAAGTGCCATATATGGGTCATTTTTGTTGCAATATGGAAGGAAGTGTTATACCACTATTCAGCCAGAAGTAACCAATTGACCCATTGTGTTTTTTATCATATACAAAGCAACGAAGATATCCTTCCAAATGTGTATTCACTATCTCAGCTTTCCCGTGAAATTGAGGATGATAAGATCAATTATGAGCTAATTGACTACCCAAACAAGAAAATAATTCTGCCCAAAAATTTCCAGTGAAATGGGATCTCTATCGCTTACAATAATATTTTGGTTTCCATGTAGCTTTTGAATTGTTTCCATAAATGCAATAACAATTGTACTAGCTTTAAAAGGATGAGATAATGCACAAAAGTGTGCATAATTGGTAATTCTATCAACTACTACCATGATGACACTCTTTCCTTCAAACTTGGGTAAACCTGTGATAAACTCCATTGGGACCTCCTCCCGACAGTTACTTGGAATGGCTAAAGGTTGTAACAGACAGGTATTAATTGTCTCAACTTTATTTTGTTGGAAAAACAAACATTTTGCCA
Source organism: Pinus taeda (assembly GCA_000404065.3). NCBI lineage: Eukaryota > Viridiplantae > Streptophyta > Pinopsida > Pinales > Pinaceae > Pinus > Pinus taeda. The sequence continues at coordinate 109,123 of APFE031066009.1, forward strand.
CAAAATTTTGAATATTAGATTTAAGGCCATCCCAAAAAATTTCCTTTTTGACCTTGTGATAAGTTTTTAAAAATCTTGAGTGCCCTACTAAGTGAGAGGTGTGCAATTCCCAAAAGAATCTTTTGTTTGAGTTGGAAATTCTTACAAAGATATCAGTGATCTTTGTACCATAATGAATCAATTTTCCAACTAAATGTATCAAATGCAATGACATCTTGCTCCAACTTTTGAATGAGTGTCCACACTTCTTCATCATTTTTCCATTCATCCCTTGCTTCGATTATCCAATCTAGTTGGATAATAGAAATGGCACAAAGCAATGCTTCCACATAATCATCCTTTCTTGAGAGTGCATCTGCAACAACATTTTTCTTCCATTTTTTGTAGATGATTTCAAAGTCATAACCAACATCTTTGTAACCCATTTTTTATTTTCTTCTAAAGATAATATTTGTTCCAAAAATTATTTAAGACTATCGTTATTTGTTTTCACCTTGAAGTGTCTTCCCATTAGGTAAGGTCTCCATTGCTTTAGTGCATGTAGTATTGTCAACATTTCCTTCCCATAAATAGGTTTGTGTAAATACTTTCCTTTGACTAAACGAATTTCAAAAGCAATGGTCTTCCTTCTTGAATTAAAACAACACCAATTCCATTTCCTGAGGCATCACATTCCACAATAAAGGTTTTTGTGAAGTCTGGTGTAGCTAAGACCAATGCTTGGCACATTACCTCTTTAAGATGTTCAAAGGCCTTAGTTTCTTTTGGGGATTAAGAAAATGCATCTTTCTTTAGTAATTTTGTAAGAGGTGGTGCAATTCCCCCATAATTCTTAACAAACTTGCGATAATTCCTTGTCAACCTGAGAAATCCTTGAAGATGCTTTATGGTTGTGGGGATTTTCCTTTCCTTAATGGATTTAATTTTGTTATGGTATACCTTAACACCCAAATGAGATACAATATGACTAAAATATTCCACCTCATGTACTCCAAAGAAACATTTGGAGGTTTTTGCATATAATTGTTTCTCCTCCAATAGTTTGCACACCCTGTCAACATGTTGAAAATGATCCTTTCATGACTTGTTGTAGATTAGTATATCATCAAAAAATAATAACACAAATTTTCTAAGGAAGGGTTTCAAAATGAAATTCATCAAACCTTGAAATGTGGAAGTTGCATTAATAAGGCCAAAAGGCATGACCAAGAATTCATAATGATCCTCATGAGTTTTGAATGTTGTTTTCAAAATGTCTTCAATCTTCATTCTAATTTGATGATATCTTGAATTGAGATTTAGCTTGGTGAAGCAAATTGCTCCATATAATTCGTCCAACACTTCATCAATGACATGAATGGGAAATTTATCTTTAATAGTGAGCTTGTTGAGCTTCCTATAATCCAGACATATATGTCATGATCCATCCTTCTTATGCACCAATATTACTGGAGTAAAGCAATAACGTTAACTAGGTTGAATTATAGCAACCTTTAGCATTTCTGTAACCATACATTCAATTTCACTCTTTTGGGCATAGAGATATTTGTAAGGTTTTATGTTTGCAGGAACACTTCCTGGAATAAAATGGATAGCATGATCATGATAACAAATAAATGGGAAGCCTTCAGGAGTCTCAAATACTTTGGAATGATTGTCCAAGACTTTTTAGAGATATAGAGAAATAGATGATTTCGATGTTTGAACCTATAGTGAGCATAATATAGAAATTACGCCTCATTATTATTTCTTCAGAAGCTCTGTCATGTTGTTAGAACTGATTATATATCCAGGTTTCTCTGTGATACCCCTTAATTCAACTTCCTTTCCTTCACAAAAGAAATTCAAGAAAAGTTCTTGAAAATTATAAGCTATTGTCCCCAAAGGTTATAACCATTGGACTCCCAGTACAACATCAGAACCACCCATTGGAATGGAAAGCATTAAACTATTCAATACATATTCCCCCATGGTTAGCTTGATATTATGACACTTTCCAGAGCAATTTATAGTTCCTCTATTTGCAGCCATCAATTGACACTCTGGTGCTCGATATAGGAAGCAATTCAATTCCTTAGTTATCTTACAATGAATAAAATTACGGGTACTACCCAAATCAATCAGCACTATTACCTTTTTATTATTGATATATCCTTCTACCTTGAGAGTTTGAGTGGTAATTCCTAATAATGCATTACAAGATAGGGTCAAATTCATTTCTTCTTTCTTTGGGTTGGTTCCGGGTCTATATCCTCCTCTTTTGATGTTTCTTGTTCCTTTTCTTCCTCCTCTTCACAATTTATGTTGAACAATTTCCTCTCAACACACTTATGACCTTTAGTGTATTTTCTATCACAACTATAGTAAATCCCTTTTTCTCTTTTTTCCTCCAATTGTTATGGCATCAACCTTGTAGGTTTTGGAAGGCTAGGAGCAACAACAACTCAATCTTTATAGTTGTGAGTGGTAGAATTCCTTGTTGCCATACTTTTTTCTTTCAACTTTTCTTGCCACCCTAAATGCCTTCTCCAACGAATCGAGTTCACGAAGGTGAACCTTATGTTGGATGTTATCCTTCAAAGCCCCTATGAAGACTTCAATCATATGCTTCTCTAGAATATGAGTTACCCTGATATTCTTGTTTTGGAAGTCCTCAATTGTGCTCTGCCATTGAACCTGTTTGTTTGATATTTATCAATTGGCTAAAAAATGTGTTTCTCTTTGTATCCTCATAATGTGTTATCAATTCCTCCGTAAAAATTGACCAAGTGACAATTGTTTTACGAGAAAAAAGTCATCGATACCATACAAATTGATTGGGTTCTAATTATAAAGATGCAATGGGTACCTTTTGTGTGTGTTGAGCATCATGTAGATCAAAATATTACTCCAATGGTAGTATCCATGTTACCAAATCCTTGCCATAAAAATTATCATATAGATCTTTAGAATGTGGTGGGTCTTCAATCCAAAATTAGAGTCTCTGAAATCATGATTAAAATTCCTTTTTTTTCTTATTATGTGTTTCATGAAATATTTTTTTGCCATTACGAATCATTTCTTGTAGAAACTTTGTCAAACCTTCCTTCAAACCTTCTATGTCTGCTTTTAATCCATCCTTCAAACCTTCCATGCCTTCTTTAATACATCCTTCAAACCTTCCATGTTTGATTTTAAATGATTCTTCAAACCATCCATCTTAACTTCAATTTCATTTTTGGTCACTCTTTGCGAGAGAGAAATTTGTTGCACTTGGTTGTGTAATTTTGATATATCATGTTGTATTTTTCCCTCTTCTTCATGCATCATGGTAGATCTTTATGGTTTCTTACTAGGTGTGTCCATTTTTTGTTTGAGGAATTTTAGAATTAAACAATGATATTTATGCTTCACTATGCCCTTTGAATCACTTCAAACTGATTTTTCAAAAAAAAATTATGCAATTCACCTTTTTTCTTTCTTTTAGGAGCTTGATATTGAAATTGTTGTATCTCTATAATTTTAGATCTCCAAGGTCTAAATTGTCATCTTGTGGTATCCCTGTAAGTCTTCTTTCCAACCCCACAAGTCAAACCAAGATTGTATTCTTCAAGAAATAATTATGCCCAATATTCCATGATGACCTGATTATAGATTGGTTTAGTAGAGTATATTTGTACAGAGTGCCATGTGTCATTGTTTATACCTTCGGCCTTGAAAATGATACAAGAAAAACTACAATCCGTGCACTTTCATTCACTTTTAACAAAAATCATATCCAATATTTGGAGAGAAAATTATGATGATTTTCCATAGGTCACCTATTTGAGATGCAATTATGGAGCCAACAAAAACCAAAAATTCCACCGATCATATCTCTAAAATATAGTGAACCAAGATGTAAAATTTGTACACGAAGTTCACTAATATTTTCAGCTCCACGTGATTGAAATTTCAACTTCTGAAGCTTCATAGAAAAAGATTATAGCGAAAATGCCAAGATGACACATTTGAAGAAGTGAAACCCTAGAATCCAAAGTTATGATACCAAATGTTATACAACCATCTCACAAAGTATAAGAAAATATAGATCAACAACTTGAGATCTAGCCTCTTTGATGGGGAAACCTCCTTTACATCACATAAATGAACAATTCTGGGATGATTAAAATGATAAGACCTCCTTGGTATATATAGGAGCCTAAGGGGTCACAATATAATGAGATCGTACATAACACTAATAATGAGAGACACTTTTAATGGTGCCCCATCTCCTATCAATTCTATTGGTGGCATTTTGACTTTCTTTCTAGGAACTCATCCTTGGACTTACAGCCGTTAACCATTCATATGTATTTGGGGTCACCTATTGGGATATCTATAAGTCTGAGTTTTTCCATGAATGTTACTATTAGGAGGAATTGAAATGGTCGTGGAAGGCTGAAACATGGAATTGTATCGAAGATATGGATCTCCGTGATGTTTCTATTATGGAAGACGTTGATTCTTAGGCTCTTAGAGGGGATATGTCTGATACAATGGGTGCCTGATTAAGATTCTCTCTAAATCTACGGGGTTCGGGGGAATCCTCTAAAATAAATTCGCTAAAAAACCTTATCAAGTCAATGAGCCCGACGATTATCTTAATATAGGAAACTATGGTTTTGGGGTCAAGGGCAAGACATGTTTTTTATCTATATGCCCTGGATGGTTGATTGCTTCAACTGACTCCACTAGGCTATCAAGTGGTATGGTGGCTATTTGGGATCCTTCTTTCATTAATGTATTTGCTTACAAATGCTTTGTAGGTATCTTATTATTAGGGTTTGTGCGTGGATCACCTTAGTGTATTCACATTCCTAACTTATATGCTCCATATTGTGCCAGTAGAGAATTATAGTTGCGAATGGATGCATGTGGTACCATGAAGATGGACTCTTTGATCATGGTTGGGGGTATGAACCTTATGGTTTTGAGGGCATAATGTTGGGGATTTCACTATAGATTGGACCCCATGAGCACTTTTTTTTCTGAATTATTTGTAGAAAACAATTTGGTGGATATATGCCCACTTCCCATCTCACTTATGTGGAAGAATAGTAGGGTGAACCTAGATAATATTGCTAAGATATTGGATAATTTCCTCATCCACAAGAATTTGATTGAGTAGTAGGGGATTATGGGATCTTGGATATCTCTAACGATTATATCGGACCACGCCCCAATTATTCTTTAGTGGCAAGGGGACAAGGTTTTGAAATGGCTACCATTCAAATTCAACCACACATGGTTGTAGGATCTAGATGTTTCTAAACTTATACAAATTAAATGGTCTGAATATATATTGTCTCCTTATCAGTTTGGGATGGAGGTGGTGTGCTCAAAACTAATGGAATTCAAACAGATGGTCCAAAAAATGGGTTGGCCAGAAAAAGACAATGCACAAAGCGGAACTACCTGGGATCGATGCGAAGATGGGTTGCCTAAATAACCCAACATCCCAAGCCTTTTTATCTTCATCACAACAATAGAGACTTTTGGTTTTGGAATCTCATTAAAGGCACATATTGCATATATAGGAGCATGAATGGTGACTGAAAAGTCGTGCGGTACGGATTTCGAGTGGGGATAAAAATAATATATTTTTTTCAAAAATAAATATCTTTCATAAGGAAAACTAACACCATTTGGGAGATTGAATATGGATTGGGTGTAAAAGATTCAAAGATAAGGGATATTGACATGATGCAAATCGACTACATTGGGGATTTCTTTAAGGCTAGGGATGGTGTCAATTTTGATAATTAACTGACATATTCTAGTTTATGTCCTTAGATGTTCTCTGAGGAGGATGACCAGGATATTGCGGGGCCTATTTCATTGGAGGAAATATTCTCAGTGCTCAAATCCTTTTATAGGGACAAATGTCTCGGTCCGGATGGGTGGACTGTTGAGATATTTACACATTTCCATGAGATCATGGCAGCTAACTTGTTAAATATGGTCGAGGAATCTCGGCATATCCAGAATGTTTCGGGCACACTTAATGTGACTTTCATTATGTTGATTCCTAAATCTTCCAATCCTAAGACTTTTTGCGATTACAGGCACATATCACTATGTAACATTGTTTACAAATTGATATCAAATACCTTTGCAAAGCGCATGAAAGTGCACCTCTCGTCTCATATATCTGCTAGAAAATTTGGTTTCTTAAAGAATCAACAAATTCAGGATGTGGTGGCCATCACTCAGGAAGCATTACATTTTGTGGAAACTCGTAGGAAAGATGCCATCATATTAAAGTTGGATATTCATCGTGCATTAAATTGCATGGGCTAGATGTTCCTCAAGTTTATTTTGCACAAGATAGGACTCTCTATGGGGGTCGATAAATGTATAATGGCACGTGTATCTTCGATTATCTATGTTTTCTTGATAAATGGTGTTCCATATGGTTTCTTTTGTGCCTTTAGGGGCCTTATATATGCATGTTCTCTATCCCCATTTTTGTTTTTTATTGGTCATAGATGGTCTTAGTAAGTGTATCATGGAGGAAAACGCTTAGGTAGAATTTATAGGGCTACAACTCACTAGACATGTATCTATCACACACCTTATGTTTGTTGACAATGTTCTACTTTTTGGATAGGTTTATGTAAATCAATGGTTACTTCTTCAACACATAATTTTGACTTTTGAAGACGCCTCTAGATTATACATGAAAAAAACAAATTCCATGCTTATATATGCTTCATCCAAGCTATACCATATCTCAGAGATTGCAGACATCTTCGGGGTTTCTTCTTCTTCAATGGAGGTTGGGTTCTCATATTTTGGATTCAATATGAAACTAAATAGATATCTCTTAACATAATGGCAATGGATCATAGATAAATTTGTGTGTGGATTATCTAATTGTTCTCATAGATGGTTGTCCCTTGGAAGTATATTAATCCTAGCCCAGTTGGTCTTGCAAAATATATTGGTGTATTCAATGCACTTATATAGGCTCTTCAAAGAGATCATCAAGAGAATAAATGTAATCATTTTCCAACTTTCCTAGTGCAAAAGACAGCAGAAAAATCCATCTGGTCAGCATGGATGCTATTATAAAGAAGAAGGAGTTTGGTGGTTAGGGATTAAAAAACTTAGAATATTTTGGTTGGACACTACTTTCAAAGAGCTTATGGCGCACAATTTCCAGAACATGCATCTCGCATGAGATAATCAAGGGTAAATATTTAAAGAACCTGGAATCACATGAATGGATTGAGCAGGGGGTGTTCTACTCTAGATATGGATCACACATTTGGAGGATATTTATCACGACCAAGTGATGGATTCTAGGAAATATCCATTGGTATATTGGTTCGGGAATATTGAAAAATATTGGCATTGATCCCATATATGGTTCCATGGTCGAACATACTCTACTTGATGAGATCATCAAGCCACTTCATGATAGAGGTGTTTTCCACATTTTCCAGATAGAAAAGGGGTGGGATCCACTATTTTTATACCCCACTTGGAAAGCTATGGAGGACTTGGGTATAATCAAAGAGTTCTCTGAAATATGGAACAAGTATATCTAACAATTGTCAATGGTGGGTATTTCATTGAGGCATAGCTTCGATCATCTTTGTTCGAATGGTGGTTTATCTCTTAAACATATGTCAGTCATAGGTATATATGATTTCATTTCTCCCTCAGTTGGCGGGCTAGAATAAAAATGTTTGTTTTGTATGGTTTGGACTTGGCATATGCCAAACAAGATTAAAGTATTTGGCTAGCTTAATAGAGGAATCAAGTTCTAACCTAGGACAATATTATTTAAAACTCACTTTTGAATGCATAAATCTATTCAACATGAAAGGGGGATGAAAAAGTCACCTCTGCAAACTTCACAAGAAAAATCACTTTCTATGTGACCAGGGCAACAGGTTTCATGGCCTCCTTGCTTGTTAAGCACTTACTCCACCATGGTTACACAATCCACACCATTGTGCGCAAGCCAAGGAATGAGGGGGAGGTGTGAAATATCCTAGTCATTCCAGGTGCTAGGGAGAGGCTCAAAATATCCAAAGCATAGGTGAGGGTTTCTTCCTAGATCAGATATTTTTTTGGGTTCTTGATGGTTTCTTTATGGGTCGGCTTGCCCTTTCCTTTTACCTTGGCTGTTTTGGATGGGATTTTGAGGGTTTAATTCCCTTTCGCAAGTCTTCTTAGTTTTCATGTGCAATTCAATGATCTTAGGGTTCTCTTTGTTTCCCCAACCGGCTTCGGTTCCCCAAACAAATCAAATCTGAATTAAATCTTATTCCTTCTTCTTCGCAATAATTGTTGGGAAGCTTCAAAAATTTGAACCGTGTGAAAGGATTTCTGGTTTTTCTAAAGACCATCAGTGGTAACTCGGTCCAAATCTGGGTCTCTAAATCTAATTGTATGGTGGGCCTAAAGAAGATTTTAGAGAATTAGTTGGGGATTCCCGCAGCCATGCAACGTCTTTTCTGTAAAGGGAAACAAATTTAGGATTTGTCATAGTTGCATACCTATAAAATTTCTAGGAACTCTACCATCATCTTGCTATGGAGGTTGCATGGGGCTGCAACGTGCTCCATAAACCAGCTGCTTCAGTTTCACACAAGGTTGAAGCTCAGGGTACGAGGCCCTATCCAACGGATTAGCCTATGTTCACTCTATTACCATATATTGTTTAAAAATTAGAACAAATGCCAACAGTGGAAGTAAACTTAGAAGAGATAAATGAACTGTTTTATGTTCTCTAGGCTTATGGTACGATCTACAGATTTAATGGATTATGGAAAAGGCCCGAGTGTTTTCATTAGTGGGTTTTTAAAGCCTAAACCCGTCTCTTCTTCCGACCAGAATAGTGAAATGGAGTTTGAGGAAACAGAACAGTGTTGAAGAAGATCTTGTGGAGCCGAAAGAATATTGAAGAGCAACATTGGAGTTGCGTATGATGATTGAAACCGTGGCAATGTGAAGCCTGTACCGCATAAGTCGAGGAGCCAAACCAATGAATTGAGCCTGCAATTCTCTGTGTGAGAAGGAACCAAAATAAATTTTAATTTGGAGCGTTTAAAAAATTTATGATATGGAGCAATGAAGTCGTGGGACATTTTTCTGCGTGGAGACTCTGCTTGATGAACCTCCTGTGCGTAAAGGCAAGAAGAAGAATTAACTTTTGAGGAATTAATTTTCGAATAAAAAGCATTCCATACATACATTAAAGGTGGAGATTATTATATAAGGTGAATGTTCCATTTATTTTGAAAATAATTCCATACATATTCGTTAAAGGTGGAAATTTTTATATAAGGTGAATGTTCCATAAAGCACTTTATAATATTTAAATATTATTTTAAAAAGCCATAAAATTTATGAAGTGTTTTGGTCATTTAGTAAAAGAGAATTTAAGTAGGGATTATTGGTTTTTTATTTTAATTAAAAATAAGATAAAGATGGCACATCGAGTTAGAGGAGCCACGTGATTTAGAATTTGTCTAGGAAGAATAACTCTCAACCAAGTCTTACTCGATGATGTAAGACATATTCGAACGAAATTAGAAGCATTGGAGACAACATGCAAAAGAGACATCGACATTGGTGATATTAGTGAATCAAAAGCAACCTTAGAAGAAGACAATGAAGTTGAAGAAGAAACTCCAAAAGAGAAAATGGTCAAGATGATCGTAGGATTAAGCAGCAAGTCCAGATTGGAAGTGCCGATGTATGGGGGAAACTTAAATCCTAAAGAACTGATCGACTCGATCAATACCATGGATAAATATTTCAACTATCAAAATGTAGCTGAAGATAAGAAAGTCAAATTCGCAGTGACCAGATTAAAAGGACATGTTGCACTTGGTGGGACGGTGTGCAAGTTGAACAGAGAAATAAAGGCAAAGGGAAGATCAATAGTTGGGATCAGATGGTAGCAAAGATCAAAGTTAAATTTCTTCCTCGAGATTATCAGTTAAATCTTTTTCAGCAAAATGCAAAATATCAAGTAGAAATTCATGTCTGTGAAAGAATATACAGAAGAATTTTATAGATTAAGTATAAGGTCTAGTCATGCGGAAGAAGATGACGAAAAATTAGCTAGATATATTAATGGCCTACGATTTGAAATACAAGATGAATTGGATATTTTGTCTCTGAAAAATGTTGAAGAAGCTTATCAGATGGCCCTCAAGATAGAAGAAAAATTGGCAAGGAATCAAAGTCAAAGAGGAAGAGGACGAAGTACTATAAGGAGCAGAGGGAAATCAAGTAGAGGACCATCAAGTAGAGGACAATCAAGCAGAGGATATTCAAGTGGAAGATTTCCCATTCAAAAAGAAGAAGGCAACAATTCACATCAGGCAAAATCATCATCAAGAGGAGATTTCAAAAGATATTGTGGTAAGATGTTATACATGTAATAAAATTGGCCATAAATCTGATGAATGTCCCAAAATATTTTCTAGTCAGGGTAGCATACATATGGTACAAACTGATATAGAAAGTGTGCAATCCTCTACACATGAAAATGAACTTGAAACTGGTTAATCATTAATGATGAAAAATACTTTATTAAAGTCTCCTGAAGAAGTAAAGGAACTTACACAAAGGAAAACATTGTTCAAAATTGTGTGTAAATAAGGAGGAAAATGTTGTGAAGTCATTATTGATAGTGGGAGTACTGATAATATAGTGTCCAAAAATGGTAAAAAAATTAAATTTAAGCAAAACTAAACATCCTACTCCCTACAAAGTCTCATGGAGGCAAAAGGGACATCAAATACTAGTTAATGAACAATGTGAAGTGGAGTTTTAGATAAGATGCTATAAAGATAAAGTTCTTTGCGATGTTATTCCTGTGGATGTGTTGCATATTTTACTTTGAAGGCCATGGCAATATGATAGGAAAGAAATACATGATGGAAGGAGTAAAACCCTAACTTTTGAAAAGGATGGTGAAAAGCATGTACTCTTGCCTTTAAAGAATGAAAAAGCACCAGAATAAGACCAATCCAAGGTAATGTTACTTAGTGGAAAAGAGTTCCTTCAAGAAATCAAGCATGAAGAGATAAATTTTTCTTTGATTGGTAAGCCAAAGGTAGTCCTCACAAGCACACATCTAGATAATCTTCCGAAAGAAATTAAAAATATGTTGAATGAATTCACTGATATTGTAGTGGAATACTTTCTTGATAATTTTCCTCCCATTAGAAGTGTCAGCCATCATATTGATCGCATTCCAGTGCTAGCCTTCTGAACGAAGAAGCCTATAGAATAACTCCAAGGGAGAATGAAGAGATTAAAAATCAAGGGTAGGAATTGTTGGGTAAGGGTCTCATCCGAGAAAGCTTAAGTTCGTGTGTTGTTCCAACATTGTTAACTCCAAAGAAGGATGGTGGATGGAGAATGTGTACGTATTCTCGAGTAATCAACAAAATCACAATCAGGTACAAGTTTCCATTTCCTCGTATTGATGATCTTATATATTGTTTAAGTAGTGTTGCATATTTCTCTAAAATCAATTTAAAAAGTGAATATCATCAAATTAGAATCAGAGAAGGTGACGAATGGAAAAAAACATTTAAAACTAATAATGGTTTATATGAATGGTTGGTAAAGTCCTTCAAACTTACTAATGCTCCCAGTACCTTAATGAGGTTAAGAAATGTGGTTTTAAAAGAATTCACTAGGAAATTTGTCATAGTTTATCTTGATGATATCTTAATTTACAGTCAATCAAAAGAAGAGCACCTAAGACATCTTAAGATGGTTTTGAAGAAGTTACAACAAGAAAAATTGTCAATCAATTTTAAAGTGTAGTTTCATGGAAACAAAATTATTGTACTTGGGTTTTGTGATTTTAAAAGAAGGCTAAAAGATGGACCGGGAGAAAGTGAATGTCATTATCAATTGGCCAGCCCCAAGAAGCATTTCATAGGTAAGAAGTTTTGATGGATTGGAAAGTTTTTACTAAAAATGTATCGAAAATTTCAGTGGTATATGTGCTCCAATTGTAGAAACCATTAAAGAGGGAAATCAACCATTCCTTTGGACAAAAGCAGTGAATAAAAGTTTCAAATTATTAAAGAAAAATATTACAGAACAGCCTATTTTAGCATTGCTAGATTTCAACAAGTTGTTATAGGTTGAGACCGATGGTAGTGAAACTCCAATAGGAGTTGTTCTAAGTCAAGATGGAAGACCACTCGCCTACTACAACAAAAAACTCAATGAAGCCAAGAAAAAATAATCTTTTTATGATAGAGAATTTTATGCCATCATATAAATTTAAAAAAAAAAATGGAGACATTATCTTTTGCCAAAAGAGTTCATCCTTTACATAGATAAGCATGCTTTATAATACTTCAATAATCATTAAAAAAAAATGAGTCAAAGACATGTTAAATGAATTGAATTATTACAATTTTTTATATTTTTTTATCAAGCATAAAAGTGGGCAGTAAAATAAAGTAGTAGATGCATTAAGCAAGATCAATTTAATTCTACAAGAAATCCAAGTGAATGTATTAGGATTTGATGAGCTAAAAGATATGTATAAAGATGATCTAGAATTCAAAGAAGCTTATGCAGCTTGTGAAAATCCTGTAAGTAGAGATAGAACTCCCTGTTTAGATTACATCATACAAGAAGGACTTATGTTCAAAGGAAGACAATTATGCATTCCAATATGTTCGATGAGAGAAAATCTATTAAAAAAAAAACGTAGTTGAGGCTTAGTAGGTCATTTTGGGCAAGATAAAACTCTCGCACAATTACAAGAATTCTACTATTGGCCTCGCATGCAAGCAGATGTAAGAAGATTTGTTGAAGGATGAAGGATATGTCAATATGAAAAAGGAGGAAGTCAGAACACTAGACGGTATCAACCTTTACCAATATGAAATCGACCAGGGGACTCTATAAGTATGGATTTTGTACTAGGATTACCCAAAACACAAAGAGGAAGTGACTCAATATTTTTTGTTGTTGATAGATTCTAAAAAATGACACACTTTATAGCCTGTAAAAAGTCAATTGATGCAACTAACATAGAAAACTTTTTCTTCAAAGAAATAGTTAAATTGCATCGACTATCTACAAGTATTTTTTCTGACAGAGACATCGGGTTTGTGGACCATTTTTGGAGAAATTTACGGGAAACTTTAGGAACCAATCTCATTTTTAGTTCAACATATCATCCCCAAACTAATGGTTAGATAGAGGTGGTAAATAGAAGCCTTGGAAATATCTTAAGAAGTGTGGTAAGCGAACATACCAAACAATGGGATCAAGTACTTTCTCAGGTAGAATTTTCGTATAATGACTCACCTAATAGGAGCACAATCCCATTAAAAATTGTTTAGGGAATGCATCCAAGATTAATTTAAGAGTGAAGTAACCTTGGAAAATAAGAATTCATAAGTGCAGATGGTGAAAATTTTGCAACTAGTATGCAGGAAATACAGGACCAAGTCAAGCAACAATTACAAGAAAGCAACAGCAAGTATAAATGAATAATAGATTCCAAAATAAGACAATTGGATTTTTAAGTTGGGGACATGGTTATGGCATATCTTTGAAAAGAAAAATTTCCTAAAGGGGAATATAATAAGTTAAAACTGAAAAATATTGGACCATGCAAACTTTTGAGGAAATTTTCCTTGAATGCTTATCAAATAGAACTACCCAAATGTTACCGGGAATAGTGTCCACTCGGATGTTGCTATTCCCACTAAGATGGGTGGCTATCTTAGAAATAAACAAGTAAAGTCTACTTTCGTTTTATTTTATGAAAATAGACAAGAGGAGAACCAAGAAGACCAACCTTAGTCTTGCGCTTGATTTCCTCTCCTTCTTGATAGAGCTTCACCGCTTCTTCTTTGTGTGCCCAGCTTCAAAGAGAACCTGTGGAATCACAGCAACATACTACTATCAAAGAAACAAAGATCTATATTCATAAATAACACAGGACCAGATGTGTGTTAACCATACAAGTGCATATATAGACAAGTACATAAGAATATGGAAGAAAACTAGAATAGCTTTATTAAGATGAAAAGTAGCAAGAGGATTACAACCATATGTTCTAACCCGGCATCATCCTCCAACTAGAAATCCCTTCTTCACCTCAAGCAAAACTTAGATCACCCAACACTATGAATATACACCAGAAAACCAACAACACTTCTCTATAAGATACAAAATTCCAGCCTCTGGATCTCTGTGATGAGGGATCCATATATAGATGATTATAGGGAGGTGATTCATCTTCTGGGGTCTTGATTAGTGTCTTCTCTTTGATAGTTCCTGCTTCCACTTGGAGAATGATGATCTCTTACTCATCCCTGGTCGAAAATAGAGAGGCAAGTGTCAGAGGGGAAGCTTATGGAAGATTCCATGGTCTTCCACCTCGCAATTTGTCCATTCCCGACCATCGCACCCTACAGAGGAGCAATTCAGTATGCATCGCACCTTGTACACTAGGAAGGTGATATGCATCGCACCCTCTGCACTAGGATTTCAGTATGGTCCAGTTTTTACCATTTATGAGCAGTTTTCAGTGGAGAACTTCTGGGAGATGATGTAATCAGCTGACCTTGTTCCTTTAGGTAGTGAAGCAACACTTTTAGGGACTTAGGAGCCCTCAGTTTATGGACATTTATGATTGGGGTTGAAGTACCCAAAAATGTCTATAACAGTTGCCCCCTAAAGCATGAGGTTGTTAATCTTTCTGATGTCGGGTGAAATGCTTTACTATGAGGATCCGAAGTTTTTTCGAGCTGGAGGCGACCTGTAATAAGATAAAATACAATACATTATTTTGACAGCAACTTTTCATGATCTAGCTGAGGTGGGCACTCCCATGCTCAACTTTATAAATTCATTTTCATGTACATAGGACAGACAATCGTCTGTGTGGCAGACTGATGATATGGACTCATCATCCTTTGGTTTGGATGATCATCTGTTCGGCAATGATGTACACTTGATGTCTTTATATTCCTGAATATATCGCAGCGCAGATGGATGAAACTAGATCCGGGGTCTTCAAAACTCGTTCAATCTTCACTCGGAGTACAAGTCGATCCATGTGGAAAATGTTCTGGAGTCGAACATGGAAAGACATCGCCTGATTACCAGCCAATGATGTAAGCTATTAACATGCGTGAGAGGAATCACCAATAATGACAATGACCCTCAAGGAACTACAGTACAATTCACGTGGTGTGAAAAAGGACTTGGCGTTGAACACCACGTAAAATCTCTTGGTCGAAGGCCATTGACGTAAACCTGTCGCCGAAAGTGAGAAACTTGTCATTGAGGCATGCAAGCTTCAAAGTACTGAAAGGGTTGTTCCTAAGTCAACTTCTTGGATAATGAGCTGATGTCGACAAGAAGAGACCCGTCGCAAGAGGGCCTTAATGAATCCCACATCAACGACATGGAACGAAGCAAATGATTTTGGAGGTGAAAACAAACTGACGATATGGGGTTCAAGATGGCGGTCATTGAAGGAATGAAGCATGAATGTATTACAGTGGGTGAGAGACTCAGGTGAATTGTCTAAATGACTTCTCTTGAACATATCGGTGACACTGACGATGGATTGGTAGCGTTAACCCCAGAGATGGATGGTGTGACGGACCAATGGTGAAGACCAGTGAACG
>APFE031066009.1:133319-182626 GCA_000404065.3 Pinus taeda
TCTAAGTCTCTGGTGAATAAACTGTTCCTGCGGAAAAAGTTGTATAACCTGAGGATGAAAGATGGAGACTCGGTGGCAGAGCATCTAAATGCATTTAATACTGTGGTAAGTCAGTTATTATCTGTTGATATTAAAATTTCAGATGAAGATAAGTGCATCAGTTTGTTGTGTTCTCTACCAGACTCGTGGGATAGTCTGGTTATTGCAATAGGTAGCAATGCAACTGCTTTGCAGTTGGATGAAATAGTCTCAGCCTTGCTGACGGAGGAGATGAGACGGAAAAATATGGACAGCCAGAATGGTGATGCCTTGTCTGTACGAGGACGGTCCCAGAACAGAAACAAAAATAAGTCATCGAGTGGGAGATCTAAATCTCCAGGAAAACCTACAAAGCTGGTGTGCTGGAAATGCGGAAAGGAAGGGCACTTCAAAAGGGAGTGTAAATCTAAAGCTCCTGATAAAAGAAAGGGTTTTGACGATGCTCCTTCTGCAGAGGCGAAAACCACCTCAGATGAAGGCGGGGATGTGTACTTGGCTTCTTCAAGTACACATGTAGATCATGAGGCATGGTTGATTGACTCAGGTGCATCCTTTTCACTTCACTCCCCATAGAGAGTGTTTCTGTGAGTATGAGAAATATGATGGTGGTGATGTCTTCTTAGGGGATGATAGGAAGGCTAGAATCATTGGTCGCGGAAAAGTAAAGTTGAAGTTGGGAAGGTGGAAGGGTTAGAACCCTTCCGGGTGTTCTGCATATTCCTGCGTTGGCCAGAAATCTGAATTTCTATAAGCAAGTTGGATGATGCAGGTGTAAAGACAGTGTTTGAGAAGGATACCTGCAAGATGGTTCGAGGAGCACTGGTATTGATGCGGGGAGTTTCGGATTGGAACTCTGTACAAGCTGCAAGGTAGCACTGTTGTTGACGGGTGCAATAGTTCTATGGTTCCTGAAAATGGAGCAGAAAATCTAGTGGTCTTTGGAAAGAAGACCATGTTGTGGCATCAAAGGCTTGGACATATTGGAGAGAAGGGCCTTCGAATACTTCATGGTAAAGGTATGGTAGAAGGTTATGAGTAATAGCTCTCTGGATTTTGATTTCTGTCAAAATTGTGTATATGGGAAGCAGAATCAGGTGAGTTTCCCCTCTAGTGGTAAGAGGACGAAACAGATATTAGAGCTTGTGCACAGTGATGTGTTTTGACCTATGAAAGTTCCATCACTGGGTAAGTCTGTGTACTATGTATCATTTATAGATGACTTCTCAAAGGAATACATGGATATATTTCCTTAAGAAGAAATCTGAAGTCTTTGACAGGTTTAAAGAATTTAAGGCTCTGGTGGAAAATCAGACAGAGAAGAAGATAAAGGTACTGAGGACAGATAATGGTGGAGAATTCTGCAGCAAGGAATTTGAAGAATTCTGTAAGAAGTGTGGTATAGCACGGCAGAAGACTACTCCATATACACCTCAGCGAAATGGAGTCGCAGAAAGAATGAACAAGACGTTGATGGAAAGGGCAAGAAGCATGCTCAGTGGTGCCGGGTTAGGACAAGAATTCTGGGCAGAGATGGTGGATACTACATGTTGCTTGGTCAACATCTCACCTTCATCAGCGTTGGAGGATAAGACTCCACAAGAAGTATGGACTGGTAAGAAACCCTCTCTTTCACATCTGAGGGTATTTGGATGTGATGCATATGTACATGTTCCAAAGGAGAAACGAACCAAGTTGGATAGTAAATCTGAAAAGTGCATCTTTATTGGGTATAAGGATGGTTTAAAGGGTTATAAGCTTTGGAACCCAGTAACAAGGAAGGTTGTGTACAGTCGAGATGTGGTGTTCAGAGAGGTGGAAGATGTTATTAAACATGAAGTCCAACCAAAGGAACCTGTGAAGATAGAGTTTGAACTAAAGGAGGATCAGACTCTGTAGCAAAGGAGGAATCAGAAGATGAAGAGCCACAAACTCCGGCTGTGAGAAGATCAGCTCGAGAAAGAAGGCAGCCAGAAGGTATAGTCCATCTGCTTTCTGTTCAAACTTTGCTTTGTCTGTTACTGATGATGATCCCAGAACTGTGAAGGAAGCAGTGGATTCAGAGGATGGAAAACTCTGGAAAGAGGCCATGGTTGATGAAATGGCATCTTTTGCACAAAAATGAGGCTTGGGATCTGGTGGAGTTGCCGGCTGGAAGAAAACCCATTGGCAGCAAATGGGTGTTCAAGAAGAAGACAAATGCAAAAGGGAAGGTGGAGAAATACAAATCTTGGTTGGTAGCAAAAGGTTATTCCCAGGTGCCGGGAATGATTTTGGTGATATTTTTTCTCCTGTTGCCAAGGTAACTTCTATTAGATTACTTTTATCTGTTGCTGCTGCTTTTGATTTTGAGGTAGAACAGATGGATGTGAAGACAGCTTTTCTTCATGGGGATTTGGAAGAGGAAATCTACATGAAGCAACCTGAAGGCTTTGCGGTGAAGGGTAAGAAAGAACTGTATGCAAGTTAAAGAAGTCTCTGTATGGGTTAAAACAGTCACCAAGGATGTGGTATCAGAAATTTGATACATTTATACGGGGACTTGGCTTCACCAGAAGCAAAGCAGATCATTGTGTGTATTTTAAATTAATTGGTGACCGTGTTATTTATCTGGTCTTGTATGTGGATGATATGTTGTTGGTTGGAAATGACAAAGAAATTATCCAGGATTTGAAGACCCAATTGTCCTCCAAATTCGACATGAAAGATCTCGGTGCCGCAAACTATATTTTGGGCATGGAAATTAAAAGAGATCGAGCAAAGAGGAAGCTCTGGTTAAACCAGAGGAAGTATGTCGAGACAATACTGCAGAGGTTTAATATGCAGGATAGTAAACCGGTGAAGGTTCCTATTCCTGTAGGTGTGAGGTTATCTGCTGAACAGTGTCCCAAGAAACAAGAAGAGGAAGAGGACATGTCCCATGTTCCATATGCAAGTGCAGTCGGTAGCTTGATGTATGCATTGGTCTGTACTAGACTAGACATTGCACATGCAGTGGGAGTATTGAGCAGGTTTATGTCAAAACTAGGGAAGGAGCACTAGACAGCAGTGAAGCGGGTTTTCAGCTATTTGCGTGGCACTAGTGATTATGGTTTGTGCTACCAAGGAAGACCATGATTAGACAGAGTGTTGGATATTCGTGGCTTTGTTGATTCAGACTGGGTTGGAGATCTGGATCAGAGAAGATCTACAAGTGGGTATGTGTTTAACCTATTTGGAGGTGCAGTCAGTTGGATGAGTAAGAAACAATCTGTAGTGGCCCTATCAACTACAGAGGCAGAATACATGGCAGCCACTCATGCAAGCAAGGAAGCAGTTTGGTTGCAGAGATTGTGTTCAAGTATGGGGTTAGTACAGGGAGCTATAAGGATAGACTGTGACAAGCCAAAGTGCAATTTTCTTGGCAAAGAACCCTGCTTATCATTCAAAGACAAAGCACATTGATGTTCAGTATCACTTTGTGGGATATGATAGAAGAAAAAAAGGTGTTGCTGGTAAAGGTGGACACTTTGAAGAATACTGCAGGTGCATTGACAAAATTTGTGAGCTCTGAGAAGTTCTCTTGGTGTAGAGAAACAATGGGCGTTTCAGGGCTGGAAAAATGACTAAGCTCTCCTGTGGCCCCCTGTGGAAAGAAAACAACAAGTGGGAGATTGTTGGGTTGTGTTATATTCTTTCCACATAGTTAACAGGGGGTTTGAGGGGTACCCGTAACCCCACTTTATGGGGTCCGGGGCAGCGCCCCGGAAAATTTTGGTTTTGGACCCTATGTTAGGTTGGGCGGACCCACCTATGGTTTTGTGCATGATTTTCGCACATGTTTTTTGACGCGATGGGTTTCTGTCCATGGTTTTGGACGCGATGGTTTCCAGTCCATGGTATTGGATGCTTCGGCATGTATAAATATGTATTGTAACATTGAAAGGAACATAATGAAAAATCAAGCTGGTAGTCGCGGTTTTGGGATCCAGTGGGAAATCTATGTGTACATGTGTTTTATATGTTATGCTCTCGCATTTTTATTTTTCCTGTGATTTAGAATTCGTATGCAGGTAATTTTTGTACGGGGTTAAAACCTACATGGGATGGCCATCTCTGGGACACATTTGCAGGCATCATCTACCACCTGTTCCAATTGCTGAGTCTGTGATACTAGTTCATCACATTGCAGGCTGAGCTGTTTGATGTTTATCTTTTTCTCACTCAGAACCTATATCGCTCGGCCCTCCCTAGCGTGGAGTTCTGCTGTTATTCCATCATGCAGTTGGTACAATGTTGCTCACAGAAGGGCAGCCAAATTGAGGCCAATTCCTTTGATCTTGCCCACTGTAGCTCTGTCGACCTCATTTGATGCTGCCAGTGCTCCGTTTGGTAATACTATTGTATTGGCCATCCTTGCACGTAGCATCTGTTCTACTGCTAATGTACCTGTTGTGACGTAGGTGGACAAGGGACCTTCCTATGGGGGCTACACTTGTAGTTCCTGCAGCTACACCCTTAGGGCTCCCAACACAATATGTTGCTCCATCATAGCTTCTTGGAGCGCTTCCTTGTTGACATCGCGAACTGTCTCGCTGATGTCGTAGAGGTCTCCATCAGTTAATGTAATTGGGTCGATGGTCAGCTTCAAGGTGTTGACCTTTTTCCGTGGACTCGATCTTTCTGGGATACATGACCATTTGAGTTGGGTCAAAGTGGTTCTTGGGTCCGTGCCCTCTTCTACAAGGTCTATGTCCTCTGTCTCTTGTCCTGTAGACACTTCTTAGCCCTCCTTTCCCTACACTGTTGTGGCCTCTACTGCTATTGCTGCTTCGGCGACCTTCTTTTGCTCTGCAGCTGGCTGTTTCGCTTCACGGGCTACCCTGAACTCGACTGCCGCTTTTTCATTGCGCCTTTTCTCAGCCAAATGACGTGTTATTATATTCTCCAACTTCGCCAAATCCGGGGCGTACCACTCGAGAGGCCATGATTCTAAAAAGATCACATCATCAATGGCTATGAATGGGAGCTTTGTCCACTGCTGCATCGGATCCTTTCGTGCCTTGATGTAAATATTGTGCATGTCTACCTTGAAGTATGCAAAGCTCCGTAGACTATTGTACACTATGGGGGACAGGCGCGGCCTCTATTAATCCAAATTCGGATGCTCGTCTCCATGAGCACCCAGAATATCTTTGTGTCGTGAATTTGCTTCGCGTCCTTGGTAGCCTAGAGCGATGCGTACTTTGCGGCTTTTGGTATGTCACGCTCAATGCTCGAGAACTGACTGTCCTTCGGAAATTCTCCCACTACCAGCAAGATGAACAAGAGCAACCACACGTAGTGGAAGGTATTACCCTGCTCCTGGGCCTCCTTGCAGTTGATAAAAAATTCTTCACAGAGGAACTCGGCCCAGTTGAACTGGACCTCTTCCGCACACTGTTCGGCCAATGCAGCTACCGGCACTGGTACTTCATCACTGCGGAATTTTCTCATTACTTTACCTGCTAGAAGCTGGGTGGCTACGTGCACCCCTTTATCTTTGATACTGCTGATAGCATACCCCCTCTTTTTCTTCTCGAGCTTATATTTTTTCTTCATGGCTTCCAAGAGATCCAAATCGCCACTTTTTCTTGCTATCATCATGGGGTCCATTTGCTTACAGGGAAGCTGAAAAATTCCATGGATGAGATCCGCCGTGATGGGAATAGGCTCCTCCAACCATAATTACCCATCATGCACTAGGAAAAGCAGCTGCCTGATGATGAAAATGGTGATGGGCGCATGGTGAAAGTGTGGTATGCACAACAGATGAAGCAACCTAGCCTTCTCCACACCGCACAACCATTTTTGCAGTTGTAACGTGATCACCGATCCCTCCTTATTCTGTTTCATCAGGCTCTCCATCTCTAAGTGTGGAAACTTCTCGCTGTCCGCAAGGTCCCAATGTTCAAATTTTAGGGTAGGTACACGTCCTATGAGTGGACCCTCAAAGATAATTCCATCGGGGAGTAGCGGGGTCTAAAGTGCACTCTTCGTTGCATCCAGATCCTTTGGTACCTTAGCTTTCCCTTTTCGTGGAGGGACATACTCGGGTAATTTTGCTGCAGAGCGCATTGGTTGGATGTCCACCTCCACGTCTTCTTCTTCCTCTATCTTGACAATCAGAGCCTGTAAGTCCTCTTCCTCTTCATTTGTCTCAATGGTGATAGCCTTGTCTTCCTCCATTGATAACTTACCTAACCACGGATTCCTCGGGGAAATGTAGACTGGTCCCATTGCCTGCTTATCTTTTTTTTTCGGTCTTGGCATCCAAGGTGATTTCGGGATTTCTGTCTCAATCCCAGTATCTTTGGGACTATTGTGTACCATATGGGTCGATGCGGCTTCGCTGGTAGTTCCTTCTTCAAAGCCCAAACCTCTCCTGGTATCCGTCGTCTTGTCTGTAGTGTATGCGGTCTTTCGCGAACTTAGGGGCTCAAATATCGCTCAATGCTCAACACTTTGTGTTCTATTCAATTGCTCAATTGCTCAAGTCTCAAGTGAACAAGTGTTGTCTCATGGTTGGCCCCTAAAGTTTTATAGCGCCTTTTGAATTCAAATTCGACCGTTCCCCCCAATGCTAGGCCATCAATGCTTTCTTGGCGGAAAATTTTCCAAAATCTTGCCCATAACTGCTATCTTAAATTTCCACTGCCCTCTCCATTTGGCTTAAAACCGGGCATCTGTCATGAACAGTGACACCAACGGTCACTTCCCAGCCTACCTACGTGGCAGTGCAGTTCTCCGTGCACGGGTGCAAACCTTGTGATATGCTGACTCTGCATGCACCTCTCTTATTGCGCAACTCCCTAGTAGATTCTTTTATAGTCCCACGCCCCCTTTCAACTGCTTGGAGTGTTGAGATTGTTCTTCCTATGGCTAGTCAGGTGGTCACACCACCCGTGCGAGGCTCATTCTCACCTTCTAGTATAGTCTGCAGAACATCCTCAATTTCCCTTGCGATAGTCGGCACTGCGCGCTCTGCTGTATGCAGTGCATTCCCTTGGTCACTGCGTTTGGTGATACATGGCCCCAACCATGGCAATAGACTAATTGATTCTGGGTGATCGCCTTCTAATCCATTAGTATGATCATCCACACCTCACCTTGCCATTATTGGTTTATGACGAGACATACTCGCTTGATCTCGTTTTCCAGACTTTTGACCCCCACGTCCATCAAAATGCTTTTCTTCCTTAGTCTTACCCAGTCTTTTTCGAGTTCGCGAAGTTTAAGGTTCCCTTGCCCAATGGCTTCCTAAAGCCTTATGTATTCTACCTCACGTAGCTGTGTGATTTCTTCATTCTGGGCTTCGCGTACTATCACACCTGTAGGTGCTATTACATGTGGATTCATCGTTGCGTTTCCCTCAGACATTAGGTCCCTACCCTGTTCCTCAACCTTAGAATTTTTTTCGTGGTCAGGGTTTGGCACATGGTTCTATAGGCCTATCGAACCGCTGGTTCTAGGGCTTGACCAGGTTTAGAGATGATTTAGCCAAACAAATCCCAGTACTACTGGCCCATTCGGTAACAGTCCGTGGAGTGCAGACTGTTGTAGCTTTGATACCACTTGTTATAGATCTAACCCGGAAATATTATAGATCTGATATGAAAATATAAGATAATGCAAATAAACCCAGAAATAATATGAAATGATTCTTTAATATCAGACCCTTAAGGTAGGGCAACACCATACATTCACTCCTTAAGGAAGGAGAACACTCCACAAGCCATATGCCTGTACATACAATAATCTTTCACTATCCCTTGACATGGAGTCTCTAGCCTCTATATAGGCCTCATACATACAATATCATGGATCATTACCATGGTTCCCTCATACCATCGACTAATACCATGAGCCCATTACATTATTACTAACTACTTGTGGTCCCTTACATGATATGGGTTAACCACCTTATTTATTACTATGGTCCATCCCATTATTACATTATTACCTTGGGTACCTCCCTTGGTACCCCATATTTTGCAGATCTTGCACCAGGATGTCTAGATCTGTGCCGCAAATTCGCTGCCCTGAAAAATTGTCTGCAACCCCATTGATTTTTAAATCAGCGATATTTCCTTTATCCAGATTCCGATTTGACCGATTTTTTTTTTAAATCATGTATTTTTTTACATAGAATTTAGATCTGCAATCATATTTTGTAGATCTTGTATCAAAATGTACAGATCTGATCTATAAAGTCGACGCCCCCGAAATCCTCAAAAAGTAAAAAAAAATTTCCACCGTTTTGCCCAAGAAAGTGCTCCGATACCACTTGTTATAGCTCTGATACCACTTGTTATAGTTATAACCCAAAAATATAAGATAATAACAATTATACCCAAGAAATAAGAAGATAGAAATAGATACCACTTGTTGTAGCTCTCATACCACTTGTTATAGCTCTGATACCAATTGTTGTAGCTCTGATACCACTTGTTTAGATCTAACCCGGAAATATTATAGATCTGATATAAAAATATAAGATAATACAAATAAACCCAGAAATAAGATAGAAATGCTTATTTATTATAAAACCCTTAAGGTAGGGCAACACCATACATTCACTCCTTAAGGAAGGAGAACACTCCACAAGCCATATGCTTGCTCATACAATAATCCCTGACTATCTTTCTTCACATCCTCCATGTGGAGTCTCTAGCCTTTATATAGGCCTCATACATGCAATACCATGGATCATTACCATGGTTCTCTCATACCATCCACTAATACCATGGGCCCATTACATTATTATTAACTACTTGTGGTCCCTTACATGATATGGGTTAACCACCTTATTTATTACTATGGCCCATCCCATTATTACATTATTACCTTGGGTACCCCATATTATCCCCCCTAGGTATATAACATTCCACCCCCCTTAGCATGTTTCGTCCCCAAAACATGGGAAGAACACAAATAATAAGATCTACTCAAAAGAGTAGTCCACTGTTACCATGCTCGTGCATCTAGCCATCTAAGAGAAAGGTGAACCCTCGATCTCGTTGGTGCCTCGCTCGCTTGAGATGGAAGTTGACCGTGGTAGCTCTTCTGTGTTGATGTGTAGTAGGTGGACTTTCGCTCCTCTCTATATGTCCTACGGGGGTTGTTGTCCTTGTGGCTAATTTGTTGCCATCTTGTTGGTTGTTTTCTTGCTGGGTGGTGTGGGTGGTGATATGCTGACGGTGTATTTTTCTTTAATTCACCACCTAATGGAGCCTAACTTTTATGTTGTGGTTCTTGTTGTGGTGTCTTATCTTCCAATATTAATTCAACCACTGAGCCCTCCTCAGATGTATCAGCACCTGTAACCTTTTCTGCTTCAACCTCTGTTTGTGTTTGATTGTATATCATCACTGGCTCATCATCTAATATGTCAGACCCTGGAACATCTTCTCCTTCAGCCTCCTTGGACTCTACCTGTTTATTAATGGAAATATTCTGTAATGTAATTTTCTTCTTTCTATACCAGAGCTTCAGGAATTTCTTCTGCACATTAATATTGATAGTACCCGTAGATTCCATCCAAGGATATCCTAAAACAACATCCATATTATCCATCTTTGAAGTATAAAAATCACCATGCAACACATACTTATCCATAGAAAGCTTCAAATCCTTGTACACTTGAACATCTTCATTATCCACTTGTGTGTTTTCAATGTGTTTTGCTGGAATTTGCAATTTTTTTGCCAAGTTGACATTTATGAGATTTTGCTTGCAACTCGGATTTATAGACACAATGATTTTCTCCTTCTGAATCAATCCATGAACCTGCAGTAAGGAGACACCCGTAGCAAGTAACCCCTTATGTGTCTCATTCTCCTTTTTTCTAGCCCGAGACCATTTTTCCAAAAAGACTTTTTCAAATTCTGCATCTGAAAGTTTGGTCAACTGGTTGTGGTCAAGTGATAACCACCATTTTTTAGCCTCATCTCTTATATTAAGCACCATTGGAATCTTCCAACGTGTCTGATGTGTGGACTTGTACCTCTGTATGAATTCTTCAATAGTAGGACCATTATCATTCCCTATAAAAAATTCCTTGCTAGAAGCCATGAAGGTTTGGAAAACATTCACTTACTTGGCTAAAATTTGAAATTGTCACAGTTTAGTCAATATTACTCAGAATCCCTATTATGACCTATTTTTAGAAATGGAACAATCATTCTGCATCTACCCATGTGATAGAAATCTTGATCCAGGCACTGGAATTTCAGATCTGTGCTGCAACTCTCCCGCCGTCACCAAAATTTCTGCAAAAAGAGCTGATTTTAAATAAGCTATATCTCCCTCATCCGGACTCCGATTCGACCGATGTTTTTCTTTAAATCGGCTATTTTTTCACATAGAATACAGACCTACAATTATATTTTGCAGATCTTGCACCAGGACGTCCAGATCTGCGCCGTAAACTCGCTGCCCTGAAAAATTATCTGCAACCCCATTGATTTTTAGATCAGTGATATCTCCTTCATCTGGACTCCGATTCAACCGATTTTTTTTTTGAAATCAGATATTTTTGCACATAGAATCCAGATATGCAATAATATTTTGCAGATCTTGTACCAAAACATATATATCTGATCTATAAATTCGACGCCCCCGAAATCCTGCAAAAAGTAAAAAAAAAAATCTCCACTTTTTTGCCCAAGAAAGTGCTTTGATACCACTTGTTATAGATCTAACCCAAAAATATTATAGATCTGATATGAAAATATAAATAAACCCAAGAATAACAAGATTTAAATATAGAATTGCTTCTTTATTGATCAAACCCTTAAGGTAGGGCAACACCATACATTCACTCCTTAAGGAAGGAGAACACTCCACAAACCATATGCTTGATTGATCAAAGATTCAGGAAAAGGAGATTACTATGAGCCAGGACATATGTCACAAGAAGAGGAAGAATCAAATTTTGTCAAGAACCTTCAACGGGGAACTGGAAGATTCAGAGGTAAGCTACCTTTCAAATGCTTTGCTTATGGAAGAGTCGGTCATTATGCTGCGAAATGTCCTCATAAAGATAAACTAGATAGAGGTAAGGAACCTGTTAGATGGAACAGAAAACAGTATGTAAGTAAGAAGAGTTATTATACTCATGAAGTCAATGATGGACTTTCAAATAGTGATGAAGATGAACAAGGTCATGATAATAGACTTTTGATGGCTTTTGAAGATGATGATTTCTTGGATGCTATAAATGAAGAAGGTCTTTATGAAGAAATTTCTAAACTTAAAATTTGTTTAGAAGAAAAGAATATGATTATAGATACTCTAACATTCCAACTTGCTGAAAAGGATAAACACAATGAAAAGTTAGAATGTGAAATTGTGGGACTTAGAAAGAAAATTGAGAAAACAAAAGCCCTTAATCTCAGATTTGCTAAAGGATCTGAAACTTTAGATGAGATTATCACAGTGCAGCGTTCTCCTCTAATCAAGACAGGTCTCGAATATTCCAAAGAAGCGTCTCAATCTCAGAAGCAAGCACAGAAGCCATCCACCTCCAAAAGCTATCTTGATGCAGCAAGGAAAAATGAACAGCAAAAACATCAGGAAGATCACTAGGTAAATCAGGGAAAAGTTTCTTCAAGAATGACCAAAGATTATCTAGAGAAATCAACTTCAAGGATGAACAAAAGCCTCAACCGACCACAGGTAAATCATTCTCAATTTAGCTCAAGAATGGATGGAAACTACAATCGTATGGTCGGTAGATTCGATAGTCTCAGGAATTTCTTCAATGGCCAACGTTTCTCTTGTCATAACTTTGGTCATAAAGATGCTCAGTGTGTTGCCTATAAGACCATCATGACTAGGGAAGCTCTAAAACAAAGGGGTATGACTGGAATCATGAAAAGGACCTACAATAACTTCTCTGCTCTTGAAAATGAAATAGAATGCACTATCTATAACAATTTCAGTTATGAAGATTCTGAATGCAGAAGCAGGTTTCGGCAAACAATTCAGAAGGAGCAGGCTTCATTGAATCCCAAAATATGGAGAAAGAAAGAACCGCAACCAGACAGATGTGGGATAGCCCTATATGCAGAAGGACAAGAAAATCAATGGTACATTGACAATGGATGCTCAAAACATATGACAGGTGATAAAGAAAAACTTCAGTCATATACTGCCTTAGAAAGGGAAAAGAAGGTATCATTTGGAAATGACACCCCTACATTCATAAAAGGTAAAGGTTCTGCTCAGTTGAAAAAGAAGGTCAAAGCTGGTAATGTTATGTATGTTGATGGCTTAAAGCATAATTTATTGAGTGTTAGTCAAATGTGCGATCAAGGAACTGAGGTAATATTTAGATCAAATGGATGTATTGTTCGTGAGCTTGACACAGGAAAAACAGTGATCAAAGGCACAGGAACTCCAAATAATTTATACATATTCAAAGAAGGAGAACAACAATGATATCTGAGCAAAAATTACGAACACTGGCTATGGCACAGAAGATTGGGGCATCTTAGCTTCTCTCAGATCAGGGAAGCATGCAAATATCAGGCAGTTCATGATCTTCCTGACATCAGAATTCCAGATAATACAATATGCAAATCATGTCAATTTGGTAAGCAAACCAGAACTAATTTCCCTGAGAAGGAAGGATCAGCTAGCAGGCCACTTGAACTTGTCCACACTGATATATGTGGTCCAACTAGGAAAAGGTCACCTCGAGGAGAAGAGTATTTCATATTGTTCATTGACGATTTTTCAAGGATGTGTTGGATAGGACTCATGAAGCATAAAGATGAAGCTTTCGAAAAGTTCAAGTCATTCAAAGCTTTGGTTGAAAACCAATCAGATTACAGAATCAAATGTCTCAGATCTGATCGAGGAGGGGAATTTACCTAAGATGAATTTTTCGATTTTTGTGAAGAACATGGAATCATAAGAGAATTTTCTGCTGCAAGGACTCCTCAGCAAAATGTAGAAGTGGAAAGGATGAATAGAATGATTCAACAAATGGCCCGTGCTATGCTTGATGAGTCTGGAACTCCCGCAACCTTCTAGGGTGAAGCCGCATTTGCCATTGTTACTATTGTCAATAAGACAAACGTCCAGGTAAACAGCACTCAGACTCCTCATGAACTTTGGTATGGTAAGACTCCCACGGTAAAATACTTCAAAATATTTGGAAGAAAATGTTACATTAAAAAGACTGATGAAAATCTTGGCAAGTTTTAACCTAGAGCAGATGAAGGCATTCTACTTGGCTACTCTCCTCACTGCAAAGCTTACAAATGTTACAATAAAAGACTTGGAAAAATTGTTGAAAGCATTGATGTAGTGGTTCATGAAGAAGGAAACTCTCCTAGACAAGAAAAATCTGAAGTTTTTGAAGATGGCGAAGACTACCCGTAAACATCAAATCAGATTCATGACAAAGAAGAAATCCATGAGGCACTAGAAGAACAAATAAGGATATAAGAGAAGACTCCATCCAGATATGTTCAGAAGAATCATCCGAAATCCCAAATTCTGGGGCAGAAAGAGGCAGGTGTACAAACAAGGAGAACCATTTTAGAAGCTTCAAGCTATCTAGCCTTGCTCTCCTCCTCAGAACCACAGAATGTAAAAGAGGCATGCAAAGATGAATGTTGGGTCAAAGCCATGGAGGAAGAACTTGAACAGATTGAGAAGAATAACACTTAGGAGTTGGTTCCTAGACCACAAGATAAAAATGGCATATGGACAAAATGGATTTTCAAAAATAAGCTAAATGAAAATGGAGAACTTGTAAGAAACAAGGTAAGACTTGTTTGTAAAGGGTATGCGCAACAAGAAGGCATAGACTTTGAAGAAACTTTTGCTCCAGTTTCCAGACTTGAGGCTGTAAGAATGTTCCTTGCTCTCTCTAGCTTTCAAAAGTTCAAAGTATTTCAGATGGATGTAAAATCTGCCTTTCTGAATGGAGACTTAAATGAAGAAGTATATATTGAACAACCTGATGGGTTCATCCTTGGAAATGATCCAAAACTTGTATGTAGACTTAAGAAGGCACTCTATGATATTAAACAGGCTCCAAGGGCATGGTACTATCGTCTGGACAAATACCTTCATCAACAAGGTTTCTCAAAAGGCTCAATAGATAGCAATCTATATATAAAAATTGATAATGATAAATTTCTAATACTTGTTGTATACGTTGATGATATCATTTTTGGCAGCAATGAAGAAGCCATGAGTCAAAACTTTGCTTTGGTGATGCAAAAAGAGTTTGAAATGTCTTTGCTTGGTGAGTTGACATACTTCCTTGGGTTACAAATCCAACAAAATAAAGATGGTATCTTTTTATCACAAACCAAGTACCTAAAGCAGATCTTGAAGAAATATGGCATGGAAGACTCGAAACCGGTATGTACCCCTATGGTAACAAGATGCAGCCTCAGCGCTAATGATGAATTAGTAGCAGTACATCAACCAACCTACAGATCCATGATTGGCAGTCTACTCTATCTAATAGGAACTCGACCAGACATCATGCATGCAGTGGGAATAGTTGGAAGATTTCAGGCTAATCCAAAGGAAGCACACCTTCAAGCAGTTAAGAGGATCTTCAAATATCTTCAAGGAACACAAAACTATGGCTTATGGTATCCTAGAGATACAGATCTCACACTTCATGCATATACAGATGCAGATTGGGCAGGAAGCGTGGATGATAGAAAAGCACTAGTGGTGGTGGATTCTTTATGGGATCCAGATTAGTATCTTGGTTTAGCAAGAAACAAAGCTCAATTGCTTTATCTACAACTAAAGCAGAGTATGTGGCTGCTGCATCTTGCTGCACACAACTTCTTTGGATGAGGCAAACTTTTCAAGATTTTCAAATCACCTGTACTCCACCTATCTCCATCTTCTGTGATAATACAAGTGCAATTAGTATTTCAAAAAACCTTGTCATGCATTCAAAGACTAAGCACATACCTATCAAGTATCATTTTCTAAGGGAACAAGTGCTGGAACAAAAGGTTAAATTGGAGTATGTTCCTTCCAAGGAACAAATTTCTGATATACTCATCAAACCATTACCCAGGGAGACATTTGAATACCTCAGACAGAAGCTGGGGGTCATTGATGCATCATCTTGCTGTTGAATATTTTTTGTGGTTGTACGCAGGTGGATACGCGTACATATGCCGGTTTATGAGGGTACAGTCGCGTGGATTTGACAGAGACCATCTGGCTCAAGGGGAGCATATATTCTTCGGATAATGCATTGTTGGCATTATCTTAGAAGTCCTTGGTTTGATTTCACAGTTTTTTTTGGTGGAATAGATGCTTGTTGATCTGAAGGTTGATTGTCAGATAATGTTGATAGCTATCATAGTCTTGTTGTAGATCCTTTTGTCTCTATGTCATATCAAGGTCATGTAACGACCTATTTTGGTTCCCCCACTATGCATGGGATGAATGATGTATGTTCTTGCTCGGATGGGAGATGGATTATTTATGAGTCCTTGTCACTTATGATGTATGGAGTCATGTTCTTTCTTGTAGAACATCTTTTTGGCAGACATTGCTTATAGTCAGTAGGAGCATGAACAGTACTTCAGCAGAGCAGGAGACTTCAGCATAGAAAGCAGGTACTTAGGGGGAATATCATTAGCAGAATGGTCTGCCCTTTGCCCTTGATGTCAAAGGGGGAGATTGATTGGGTATTGTTGCCATCAGGTCCAAAGGGGGAGATTGTTGGCATTATGATGTATGTGTTGTACTTGATGGCAACCCACTCATAGAAGAACAATTCACTTATACACAACCAGATGAGTCTACAGAAGATGCGGACATTGTCAGGTTGTGTAGGTGCGTAATTCATAAGATGTGGATAAGTTTGCATGTGCTCCGAACAAATAGTGCAAACCTAAAATGCATGGACTTTCATGCAGAGAAAAACGTGCATGTGGAAAATCTTATGTTTGGTCCATGGTATTTAGTCCGACGCTCTTGATCCTATGGTTTTGGTCCATGGTTTTGCATCTAAACCTAGGTTTTGGGTCCCTAGTATTGGATCTCTATGGTTTTGGTCCATGGCTTGAGAAAGGCCTTGACTATAAAGAGGGAAGGAGATCATTTGGCCTTTTCACTTATGTGTGTTGAATATCTTAAGAGCAAGATCTGAAACTCTGGTGATCGGTTTGATAGTTCGATCTGAATCAAGGAAAACCTGAGCATTAGAAGGCGGATCTACTGATGGGTCGAGATCTCTTTGGCGTATGATCAGATCTGTGAAGCTGACCGACTGGGGTATAATTGAGGACTGACAAAGTGTCTGTACCTAGAGGTCCGCAGGCAAGATACGCCGCAGGTGCGGAGGTGCACAGTCTAGTTGACGGCGCAAGTGCAGAGATGCGCAGTCCAGTTGACGCCGCAGGTGCAGAGGTGCACAGTCCAGTTGACGGCGCAAGTGCGGAGGTACGCAGTCCAGTTAACGCCACAGGTGTGGAGGTGCGCAGAACAGAGGACAGAACAGGTGCGGAAGTGTGTAGTCTCGACACAGAGGAAGTGTGGATTTCCGCAGGTTTCTATTGGTGAAGTTGCAGACTTTTCTTTGAAATATTTTTAGCTGCCTTTGCTTATTACTGCTGAGTTCAGGGTTTTGTATTTGTGCTTGGTTGCTGTATTAAGAAGCTATTGATTCAGTATTTGCACAAGGAAGTTGGGTAATTTCATATCTATTTGATGTTTGATTGATATTCTTGGATCCGGTCTGAAAATTTATGAAACAAGGTCCTTGGAAGAAAAGAGAAGGTTGTAGCCTTCTGCAGGTTGAAGCCTGCGTACTGGTAAAGGATTGCGCCAGTACAAAATCATTGTAAAAAGAAGTTTCTAATTGAAAGAAGATAGAGACATATTGTAGTAGGTGGTTTTCACCCACATTGGTTTTCCACCTTATATCTTGTGTTCCTTGGTGTGGCTGTTGCTCTATTTTTGTTCTTGTTATATGATTCTGACACACAGATTAATATATTATAAGTTTGAAAGATATAACCAACTTTCATCTGCTAATATTTGTATAAATTGAAAAGAGTTTGATAATACTGATTCACCCCCCCCCCCCCCCTTCTCAGTATTATTTTCAACAATGTGGCTCCAAAACATAATGATCCTTATGGCAGAAATTATGGCAACATATTCCCTTTGTCGACCTAGAGATCAGGTTTTTTTCCAAGTTTTTTATTTTCCCTTACAAGTTCAATGCACACGATGTTATCTTCACTTTTGGTTCCTCCTATATACAAGAAAAGTGTTCATTTTGGTGTCATACGCCTTCATTAGATGTGATCTCGATGAGTTATGGTTTTAATAACACACCATCTCGAGCCTTTGCTTCCATATTGGAATTCTTTACTGGTATTTTCGTGTGAAAAGTCCTCATTTGGTAGTTTCCATTTATTAATTATTGATAATTAAAATAAAACATTGGATTATGCATTTTGGAGTTTTTCTTTGGAATTTGGTGAAACAATGTTTGGTCAAATAATGATCTTTCGTTGTCTAAAATGTGTTTTTAATGTCTAATGGGTTCAGTGCCATGAAAAATCCCTAAGGAACTTGGATTGTGGAGATTTAACAACTCAAACTTGTGATTCCAACAAATCCCTACAATATTCTTAGAAATTCGATCAAAAAATATGCCTAGAAAAGCTCCAAAATCCATGACATTTAGGCTACGACGTGGAATCCCTATTCCAAAATAGACACATTATGGGTATAATTATGCCTAATTATGGTTAACTATTTTTAATATTGATTGATCATGTTTAATTATAGTGATTTTTATTAACTATTTATTTTTGTTAAGTCTGTTTGATTATAGTTGAATTAGGTTGACTATAGTTAACTTTAGTTAGTCTTAATTATAGTTACGTTATGGTTAATCATGATTGAACATGTTTGATTACCATGATCTAAGGTTGAAAACCTTTTACCATGGTTGATTATATTCAATCATTTTAACCCTAATTTACCATGATTAACCATGTTTTATTATGGTTTATTATTATTAGTTATGTTTGACCATGTGTATTCATGATTGACCATGATTAGATATAGTATCCATAAAATGAAATATTAAATAAATAAATAAAAATTGCACAGAGAGGCCCACTCCAACCCAGTATGGTAGAGATGTTGTAATGTCATATCTTTCTAAACATTTTGACTTAGTCATCTTACATAAAATGAAAAGTACAATAAATTATAACTATAGTTAATTATAATTAATAATTAAGCCATCCTAGATCCATCCTAACTCTGGATCTACCAAGCGTTGAGAGGGATCTGATCCCTTGAGGAGAAAACCTATTTTAGAGTGAAAGTAGATTTGATCCCTCTAGGCTCTTAGTAGATCAGAGTTATGATGGATCTAGGTTGGTAATAAAATATAATGTGGTATAAATTAAAAAGTAATAGAAATAGTAAATCAATTCATACCAACTTATTATATTGTGTCAATGTGGGGTAGAATAGACATTGATGGGGTGTATTGTTAAGTCACATTTGTGATGCGAAGGTCATTAGTTCAAAACTCTGCGGGAAAAAATCTAGTCATGTTTTGACTGCTTAGATGCCCTTGGGTTGAGGTTTCCCAAGCCAAAGGTAAAGCCTGTAGCCATCTCTCCAGGACACAGATAAATTGACATACAATATATGTATGTATATATATATATATATATATATATATATATATATATATATATACATATATGTATATACATATATGTATATATATGTATACATATATGTATACATATATGTATATAATATAATATGAATATATATATATATGTACATATATGTATAATATATGTATATCTACATATATATATATATATATATATATCTACAATATATATATATATATATATATATATATATAATATATATATATATACATATACATATACATATATGTATATGTATATATATATATATATCTACATATTATATATGTAATACAATATATACATATACATATATGTATATATGTATATGTATATATATATATATATATATATATATAATATAATATATATAATATATATATATAATCATAGCATAGAAATTACA
This sequence comes from Pinus taeda, assembly GCA_000404065.3. NCBI lineage: Eukaryota > Viridiplantae > Streptophyta > Pinopsida > Pinales > Pinaceae > Pinus > Pinus taeda. The sequence continues at coordinate 152,478 of APFE031066009.1, forward strand.
ATGAACTAAATTCAAATAATGATTATTCATATTTTTAATCATGATAATTCAAAACATATAACTAATAAACATATAAAAACTATGGTGTTGTTTAAAAAGGTGGTGTAGCTACTACAGCCACCCTCTAAAAATTTTCCCATGCTTTGATTTTAGAGCTCCCTTCTGTCCACAGGAGCTTATCGTTTACTAATGTCAAGTATTCATGCTATGATCAAGAATTATCTTTCATGCAGTTCTTGTGATGTGTTGTTTCGATCTCGGTTTGCTACCTTTCAAACACAAGCTATCTCTTTACTTAACTTTGCACTATTGTGGGTCTTCCCTCCAGAAACTACATAATATTGGAAGGCAGGCCAACCTTGAACTCAAAAACTGCGCAATTCTGAGAGACATCCTAGCCTTAAGCTCAAAAATTGTGTAAAACTTCCCTTCAACTCACAAACTACACAATTCATTGAGTCAGGAAGTTTCCCAATGGTTGGGAATTGCAAAATCCTTCTTAGTAGCGTGAATAGTCAGTTTCCCCAAAAGAAAAAAGAAAATAAGTAATCCCTAGAAAATAGGGAGTGGATGATTAGTTTCCCAAAGGATGACACAAGTTGTTATTTTTGGATTTTCTGCCAAGTCTGGCCTTTTCCTTGATTTTAGGCAGTCTCTTCATAAACCATAATTAGTCTAGATATATATAATATATGCCCCTAGATCTCATTTTCACATTCAATCTTTGAGCTCTAGCCCTCCCAATGAGATCAAGGAGGCTTCGGTGGAGTTTGCAATGCTTTTCTGGGTGAGTTCTGCTTTTTTTTTCTTTTTTTCATTTCATTTTTGTGAGGGTTATTTTGATTGTTTATTTTCATGGTTGTTGGCATTTTAACATATATAGTTTTTATAAGTGTTGTTTTTGTCTTTCAATCGCCTTTTACAAGTGTCACATTAGCTTTCTTGTTTTTTCCCATTAGTGGTCGTCGTTTCAACGTTACCCTATGCATGTTTGTTTTTCCCTTTGCATGTTGATTTTCTAAATTTTATCTTCACTGAGCTATATTTCCTTAGTCAGATCTACACTCCAAATTCACTATCACTCAAGTGTGCCACTTTCCCATCCTCTTTCCGATTTTATCTTCCCTTCACTTGGCTAGCAATTGCCTTTCTCAACTGGGCACTGCGCAAATCCAAGGCTCAAGCTTTAAGCTTGGCCTCTAAGACTGCGCAATGCACAATACCTAGCTAGACCAAATGCACATTGCATAGGTCCAGGGCTCAAGCCATACCCTTGGCCACTGAGATTGTGTAATGCACAATCTCTCCCTTAGTCTGCTTAGTTGAGACTACACATTGCACATTCTCAAGCCTCAAGTTTCTCCCCTAGTTGTTGAGACTACACAAAGCACAATTCTTGGAGCCAACTCCTTCGCTCATCTTAGGATTTGCGGTTTTTTTCCCTTCAATCTTATGGTTGTTGCCTTGATATTGCTTTGTGAGTCATTTTTTTGAAGCTAATTCATGTTTTCCATGAGTGTGATTTCATCCTATAGGTATTCCAGTTGTTGAGAACTTCTCTTCATCAATTGTTGTCATCATGGCACCAAAGAGATATGATTCAAAGGAAACCATAGAAAGCAGCATTGGGGAGGTAGTTGAGAGTACTCCAATAAACTTGTCAATTTTCATATATTCTCAATTATTCATAGAGAAAAAGTTAGACATCATATGGCACAAAGTGAATGAGGCTTTCTCAGTAAGAAGCTTCAAAGAAGATCTTGAGGACCGACAGGTGTATATCAATGTCGAAAAGTTAAGGTTACATAATATTTCATGTAGGTATCCCACTTTTCCATGTGTAGACATTGTCATCTGGATAATTTCTCACATAGATTACAAGACTATGACTCTTAACAGTTCCATTAAAGAAAGACTTTCCTCTTTTTTGGCACTAGATTACCATCTCCTGTATCACTTTCTGGAGCTTGAATCACTCATGGATTCTTACTTCTATGAACCCACCATATACTTGAGCACAAATGAGGTTGTTAAAGGCTGGGTGAAATGGTCAACAAAGTTTTATCAAACACCCACCAACATCAACAAGACTAATGTTTATTTCGAGTAGCATAAGATGTGCTCTAGCCATGAAAATCAGTGGAGAGGCTAAGGCATATGATATCTCCAATACCCAAAAAGGGTTTGGGCAGATTCTAAACAATTTGGGAGATATTAAAATAATTAATATTTTTAATGGAGTCCCAAAGTCTAAACTTAGGGAAAATAAAATATTAATGTGAATTAATATAAAATTGTGTTAGAATGGTCCAAAAGGCATGGATCGAAGCCAGATCTAATCTTAGCCGTTGATTAGGGACTTAATCCCAGCCATTGATTTGTCAACGAGAAAAGTATAAGGGGAGGCTTGAGGGTCACTTGGAGAATACACCAACAGATCAAGATTTCAACTTTTTGGGGTTGGGTTTGCTGAGAAAGTTAAGAGAGTGATCAAAGTTATAGCTAAGGGGCAGTGAATATAGAAGCAGAGAGGCAGAGATAGCACCAGGAGGATCAGCACAGTATCCGGAGAGAGGGACGTAGAAGCAGCCAAGGGTTCACACGGAGCCAACCAGGGCTCGTAGAGAGGTAGCCAGGAGCTACGCAGTGCTTCAGAGGGCCAGAGGGATGATGTAGTGCCTCCAGAGGCTGACTTAGGCCAAGCCAGAGTGACGCTGGGCTAATGTTGGGCCAAAGAGAGGTTGATGCTAGGGTTTCGTGGGGCAGACTGGAGCTGTGGAGCTACCAAAGTGTTTATTCGGGGTTTCATCCAGAATATCTGCTTCTGAGTAGAGAGGTACTACTGCTGAGATTTTTCTCTATTGGGTGAGCCAGATTTGGCACCTAGATTGTATTCTGAAACTACTTAATAAATCAAACCCTTAGATAGCTGCACCGGTTTTCCCGTATTGGGTTTTTCTGGGGACATTAGTCCAAAAACAACGATGTCACTTGTGTGCTTGTTTCTATTTCCTTCAGTTGATGACTTGTAATGTGTTGAGCATGCATTTGTATTTATTTCCAGTATTTACATGGTAAATAACTAGTTAATTAACAGAACAAGTAGGTAGGAATAAATCAGTAAAGTACATGAAGGGTTCTAATGTGTCAGACTTAGAAATTACAACAACTAAGTCTCTCAGGAAGGCTTATCATTACTTGATAGTCCTATGTCGCAGGATCTATGGTCAACGGACACTGAGACCTTCCCGAAAGGGTGTGCATTCTTGTTGAACCAGATCATGAATGAAGGAAAACCATTCAACTAATCAGACTTGTTGACTCAAAAACTGAAGACCATGTAGTTAATGCCCAAAACCCTCCCAAGAGCAAGCAAGCCAGATTTACAAGTATGTCAACCCGTTAGATGCAATTTGTGCTCATAAGTCATTTCCTAGCATGAATTGGACTTGGACACCAAGAGAGTCTACCGTGCATATTTATTGCAAGCTTATTTCAAAGTACAACCACAAAGGAGTAATGGAAAATCTGAATGATCACTTCCCCATTCCATTATACAAGGTGATCTTTGAGGAAGAGCCACCTTGCATGTCATGTGGGGCAATGGAAATAGTGTCAGAAATAAGAGATTGGTTTGCCTCACCGGATGGCACTTTCCTTAGAGTGTTCGGTAAACATAAGTCACCACATATTCTACTGAAGTATACCACCAATAAATTAGTCATGCAAGAAGTTGTGTATCATCTTTCCATATGGTTATCAATAGTTCTACACAAGAAGAAGAAAACATCTTGCCCCACTCTTCCTATGTAGATCAGATTGTACAAAATCAAGAATTTGAAAGTCGCAGACATCAAAGGAAAGGAGATAGAAAAATTCAGATTCAGTCATTCGGACTTCAAGCTGTATGATCCTAGGAATGTTTCCAAAGACCACTGTGCGAGGATTCATTTTTAGTGGCCAAGTAGGACCTTTTGAAAACTTTGGGATGAAGAGATGAAGAGTTGTTATAATTCCTCCAAGTCCTGCGAACCAGTCAGTTTCATTAGATATCACAGGTTACTTAGCAGAAGGAAGTCACTCCATAGGCAATACCAACAGATAGGCACAACCTAGTGTGCAAAAAGGGAAAGAGGAAAGTTGCGCACAGTTTAGTGGAAGAGGAGAGTCGTAATATGAAAGAAGTTCTAATCATATTGAAAGAAACCATAGTAGCAGAGAAGAGGAGGACGAAAAGGAAGCAAGAGGAAGAGATTAAGGAGAAGGAAGAAAAAGAGCAAAGGAAATTATAAGAAGAAAGGCAAAGATAAGAAGAAGAAGAAGAAAAAAGGATGAGAATAGAGGAAGAAAAAGAAACCAGAGGAACAAGAACGGAACCGACTACCAGAACATGAGAGTGAATAGTTGCAAGACAAGGAGCCTACTCAATAAATTGAGGAGTTGATTGTTCATCTGAAATGGAGCAGATTATTAATGTTGTGCTAATTCCCCATTCATAATAAAGCCTAAGATTCTTATCATTTTCTTATCAAGTGCTTAAGGATTCACCATGTTTTCTTAATTAACTGATCCCCGTGAGAGTTTCTTATGTAAATTTTATAAACAATTTAGCATAAAACATATGCTGAACTGCAGCAAAATAACAACAAAATACAACACACAACAGAGAGATTTGATGAGGAGTTCACCCCTCCTGGGCTATGTCTCCTTGGTCCAGCTTCCAATGCTTGGGCCTCTCTATTATGCTCAAAATTAAAACAAAAGTGTGTTTACAATGCTCAAATTCCTCTAACACCTATCTCAATGAGTTCAGTATACTAAAAAATGGCTATCTAGCCTCTTTTTACATCCAATTTGGATAAGAACTGAAGAAGTTATGACTTCTCCTAGTTCTCCCACTATTTGGTCCACAAATAGGTCCAAAACTGGCATATTCCCACAAATGCGCTCCAAAATCCAATAACTAAGCGAGAATTTGGCCGCATCGCTAGCCATAACTTATCGGTCATATCGCAAATCGTAATCAACGAAGTTTGGTGAGCTAAAGGTCTTGTTAACACGACAGAATGTTGCAATAGCAATATCGTGGACCTGATGGGAGTTAAACTGAAACATATAAAATATTTCCTCTGGAGTCTTATCACTATCAGAACTCATCGCATTTCACTATCAATGAATAATCTCTGTATCATATATATATTGGCAGGTATTGGGTGCGATATGCGATTGTGCTATATCGCATCACAACCCTGACTGTGCCTGGGGCTGATTCTATAACTCCTCCTTTCCCGGCGATTGCAATATGTGATATCACAAATCGCAATCGGCATTGCCTGGGAGCCGATTCTTAACTTGATCCACCTGTGACCTGCGATATGCGATATGCGAGGGCTAATGGAAACCTGCCACTTGGCACCTCCTCATTCCCTAGGACCTTTGCCACGTCATCGAATCCTGCCATGTAGCCAAGTCAAGCTTGAACTTTGACTTGGTCTAACTTTTGCGTACAAGCTCAGATTTGAGTTCTGTTCACACCGTTGGATTCAAAATGATGAGCTCTTCAATCTAGAGTTGAGTTTAACAATATTCTGACACTTTGAATTTTGAGCATAAACTTGAGCACCTGATAAATTGTGATTCATTACATGGGGGTGGAACTAGAGCAGTTAAACCAAGATGTTGACCTAATGTTGAGCACTCAGTAGGTCACCATTCAGTCTTCCCCTCCTCTGGAAGTAGAGCAAGCTAAATTCAAGGAAGAGGAAATTGTTCCTCTTCATGAGGGTTGGTCATGGACACATACAATTTGACATACGAGGAGCTTCAGAAGAAGATTATAAAATCAAGGAAGAAACATTTTCCAAACAATCTCGCATCTCTTTCATTCATTAGAGGAAGAGTGATTGTGACAGACACTAGAAGGAATCTGAATGCAATTTTCGTAACCAGCTTGGCCTTTATAGGTGCTACAAAGTTAAACATGGAGTATTTGATGGCCGAGAACAAATAGTTGGAAAATAACTTAGAGGGTGCGAGGCAAGAATTTAAACAACTCTTAGTAAAGGTATAGAATGAAACTTTCGCGCAAGTATATTTGGAATAACTTAAGGCATCCATACGTGGTGAAGTATCGACATTGGGAGAAACCATGTGGAGCTTGTATGAAGAGCTTGTCACTGTGTATAAAGTATTTTTCCACTTGCACAACATGCAACACAAGTATAAGGATAATGCTAAAGCCCTAAAGGTTGTCCACAACCATCGCTTACATGCATGAGTGGTTTAAGCAATACAAAGGGGCACCATCTCAATTGGCGAAGAAAACAAGGCAACAAGAAGAGTTGGAGAAAACACGAATGTGGATAATAATTCAGAGTAACAAACAACTCGCCTTATTCATCGCCAATATTTAGGGCTCATATGCAATATTGTACAAAAATGTGGATTTCATGGTGAAATCACACATCATCCTATCAGTTGGCTCACTCCTAAATCCAAATGCAAGAATCAATTCAAATAGGAGGTGGAAGAATACTTGGATAAGCTTAGACAGATCGCTACCAAAGAAGATCTTTAAGTGCAAAGGAAAAATGTGCAGAAGTACATTGGTGACCCTGTCAATATCAATACCATGTTTCTCCTACTAAAGAAGGAAACTCAGACCAGTTCCAAATTAGTCTACCTAGATGCCATGGAGGTGAGTCTTTTTCCAGCCTGATCCCATCACATAGTTTGGGCAAGTCATCCCACAATACAAAACTTGGCACCATCATGTGACTGAGAACCTACAAGTCTAGGTTGCTGAGCTGGAATTTCCCTAAATTCAAGCTTGACTTATTTGTCTTATTAAGCTATCTAGTTGGCTCTACCCAATTTTGTACCATATGGGTACGAGAATATTGTAATATTCTTTAGTAATTAATTTTTAAGTGGAATTCCAAGTGTCAATTATGGAATGTGAAGAGTCATTTTGTAATTAAGTTTAAGAGTCATGAGAGAAGTCCAAGAGTCACAAATGGGAGATGAAAAATCACCCCCCTTTTGTTATAAATATATCCTCATAACTCATGTTAAGGGTTTCTGGGAGCCAAGCTTTTGGTTAGTCTTTTAGCTTAGAATCATGACCTTGGGTGTTTGTTTTGAGCCTTGGATTATCTATAGCATAGAGGAGTATCTTTATTTGGAGGAGTAGGTGTACACTTCATGTTACAGTATTGGGACTAGTGGTTTGTCAATGGTATATGTATGTTTGGAACTTTCACTTTAATAAAAGCTCAGAGTCGACACATTTTTATGCATATGTTGTGGATATGGTATGACTATTCTTGTTATGTTTGAAATCTATGTTATTTCACTTATGCTAACACTTATGAACTATTTCATTTGCATTAGTATGAATCTTTTTGAATTCGTGTTGTTTTTTATTTCTATCATGGTTAACTTGTGAACTATTTTATAGGCTAACTCTTGATATCTTTTATGCTTATGTATTAATTTCAAGTTGCATAATATTACATGATTCTAAGGCTCATTCATCTTCCCCTCATCTGTTAGAACCTTCATACATCACACTTGACCCTCCACAAAGTCACACACTTGTTCACAAAGTCACAAAATACACCACTCTATGCGTTATTGTAGCCAAGGCACATCATTAAAACCCATCACTTCAGCAATTGGGTTGTATTCTAGATGGGGCTCCTACTCCAAATGGTGTGAGGTCTAATTGGTACTTCATATCAGGGAAAGCCCCTTAATGTTAGTGGATCTAGCACCGTCAACATTTCTAGCACTAGAAGGAGGGCTAGATGTCATGTTAAGCCCGTCAAGTTTGTTTGAACTTTCCTTATCTTTAATGGCTTCTTCCCATATCTTAACCCCAACATGGTTTTCTAGAATCGCAAATATGAAAGTGACCACAAGGATAATCAATGACTTGTTGAATCTGAAATTCGATGGCAAGGGTGGAACAACCATTCTCAAACACACCACTCGCTTTCTTGATTTTTGCGCTAAGCACAATATTCACTGTGAGGATGTTGCTTGCAGGTTGTTCATTCTCACATTCGAAGCATGCGTCAAGGATTGATTTTACATATTTCCATCTGCTTCTATACTCTCTTTCGAACATCTTGTCAAAGAGATTTACCTAGCCTTTAACAAGTATGATTATAAATCTATTTTCAAGAAAGTCATTCATTTAAAAAAAGCACCTGGAGAATCTCTTAATTATTTCATGATCGCTTTACTCATTTCTGTTTTGAATTTTCTAAAGATGATATTTACTGGAAGTTAATGAAAGAGAATTTCAAATTTCTTGTTCATATTTCAATGAATCCAAAAGAATATGAATCTTTCAAAAGTATCCCAACATATACTAGTTATGGATCTCCCAAATCTGTGATGAAGGAAGTTGTTGTTCCAAGTGACTCTTTGTCTTCTTCTATTCAAATAACTCCATTTACACAGGTTGAGGTTAGAGAGCTTGAGAGTCCATCTATTGATCTCCCACCATCTTCTCCCAACTCACATATTCAAAATTTAAATGCAAGTTTTGACTGTGAATCTGATTTTTGTGGTGATGTTCTTTCTCCTCGCCCAAAATTTATTGGTTCCTTTGGTCCTCCTAATTGTGATTTGTTGTGTTCAATGGTTTAAAATGTTGTTTCCAATATTCACAAGGATCAAATTTAGGATGGAGTTAGTGTTGACCAGCTAAGTTGTGATATCATTTACAATGATTATGTGTGGGATTCTATCTCTGAACAAGAATCTATGATGACAACTGATCTTTCTTCTTTTTTACCTCTCCCTCATTATCCTGACATCTTCCACGATTCTATCATACCTGTTGAATCCTTCGAAGAATCAATTTCTGACAATGTTAACTCTGATCATACTCAAAACTCATGGAATTTCAATTTGTCATTTGAACATGGAAAGGAAGAATCTTCTTTTCTGAATCTTTCATGTCAATCATTTGGTCATTTTGAAGGAGCAAGGGTGAAATTTCTTGTTTTCAATCTTCCCTTTCCTACAATTTGTTGTATTAAGAGGATTCCTTTGTTGAGTTGTGTTATATTCTTTCCACAACTAGCCTATGTAGTTAACTAGGGGGTTAGAGGGGGGGCGGAGCTCCCCCTTCATTGCACCGATTGTGTATTGGCGGGGTCACAGGGGGTTTGAGGGGTGTAGGTAACCCCCTTCTATGGGGTCTAGGGTAGCACCCTGGAAAATTTTGTTTTTTGGACCCTATATTAGGTTGGGCAGATCTACCTATGGTTTTGTGCATGTTTTTTGCACATGGTTTTGGACACGATGGTTTTCGTTCCATGGTATTAGATGCTTTGGCATGTATAAATATGTATTGCAACAATGAAAGGAACATAATGAAAAATCAAGTTGGTAGTCTCGATTTTGGGATCCAGGGGGAAATATTTGTGTATATGTGTTTTATGTGTTATGCTCTCGCATTGTTTATTTTCTGTCGGGATTAAAACCTACATTTGGTATCAGAGCTATTTTGGCTTCAAGGGGACGTCTTTGTTGCTGAGGGGTTTCGCTCGGGCCTGTGGTAGACCCTGTTCAGTGGGAGATCTGCGGGATCGATTCTAGTGGTGAAAGAAGGTGGTCAGCAGTTGAAAGATAGAGATCGAGAACTTTAATGATCAGAGTTTTGAGTTATGGAAACTCAAGATGGAGGATCTGTTGGTGGATAAAGATCAGTGTATCATGGTAGATCCAAGTACTAAACCAACGGGAGTGTCCGATGAAGAATGGAAGAAGTTGGATTGGAAGGAAAAGAGCACAATACGATTGTCTGTCTTATATTCAGTATTGTTGAATGTATCAGGGGAGGCTATGACAAAGGCTTTGTGGGGAAAGTTAGGGACTTTGTACCAATCTAAGTATCTGGTGAATAAAATGTTCCTACAGAAAAAGTTGTATAACCTGAGGATGAAAGATGGAGACTTGGTGACAGAGCATCTGAATGCATTTAATACTATGGTAAGTCAGTTATTATTTGTTTATATTAAAATTTCAGATGAAGATAAGTGCATCAATTTGTTGTGTTCTCTACCAGATTCATGGGATAGTATGGTTATTGCAATAGGTAGCAATGCAACTGCCTTGTAGTTTGATGAAATAGTCTCATCCTTGTTGACGAAGGAAATGAGATGGAAAAATATGAAGAGCCAGAATGATGATGCATTTTCTATACGAGGATGGTCCCAGAAAAGAAACAAAAATGAGTCATCGAGTGGGAGGTATAAATCTAGAGGGAGATCTAAATCTCTAGGAAAACCTATAAAGGTGGTGTGCTAGAAATGCGGAAAGGAAGGGCACTACAAAAGGGACTGTAAATTTAAAGCTCCTGATAAAGGAAAGGGATCTGATGATGCTCCTTCTGCAGAGGCGAAAACCACTTCAGATGAAGGTGAGGATGTGTACTTGGCTTCTTCAAGTACACATGTACATCATGAGGCATGGTTGATTGACTCAGGTGCATCCTTTCACTTCACTCCCCATAGAAATTGGTTTTGCGGGTATGGGAATATGATGGTGGTGATGTCTTCTTGAGGGATGACAGGAAGGGTAGAATTGTTGGTTGTGGAAAATTAAAGTTGAAGTTGCAAGGTGGAAGCGTTAGAACACTTCTGGGTGTTCTGCATATTCCTGCATTAGCCAGAAATCTAATTTTTGTAAGCAAGCTGGATGATGTAGGTGTAAAAACAGTGTTCGAGAAGGATTCCTACAAGATGGTTCGGGGGGCACTGGTATTGATGTGGGGAGTTCGAATTAGAAATTTGTACAAGCTGCAAGGTAGCATTATTGTTGATGGGTGCAACAGTTCTATGGTTCCTGAAAGTGGAGCAGAAAATCTAGTGGTCTCTGGAGAGAAGACCATGTTGTGGCATCAAAGGCTTGGACATATTGGAGAGAAAGTCCTTCGAATACTTCATGGTAAAGGTATGGTGAGTTTCCCCTCTGGTGGTAAAAGGGCGAAACATATATTAGAACTTGTGCACATTTATGTGTTTGGACCTGTGAAGGTTCCATCACTGGGTAAGTTTGTGTACTACGTATCATTTATAGATGACTTCTCAAGGAATACATGGATATATTTCCTTAAGAATGAATCTCAAGTCTTTAACAAGTTTAAAGAATTTAAGGCTCTGGTGGAAAACCAGATAGCGAAGAAGATAAAGGTGTTGAGGATAGATAATGGTGGAGAGTTTTGCAGCAAGGAATTTGAAGAATTTTGTAAGAAGTGTGGTATAGCATAGCAAAAGACTACTCTATACACACCTGAGAAAAATGGAGTTGCAGAAAGAATGAACAAGACGTTGATGGAAAGGGCAAGAAGCATCCTTAGTGGTGCCAGGTTATGATAGGAATTCTAGGCAGAGGCGGTGGAGACAGCATGTTACCTGGTCAACAGATCACCTTCATCAACATTGGGGGATAAAACTCCACAAGAGGTATGGACTGGTAAGAAACCCTCTCTTTCACATCTGAAGGTATTTAGATGTGATGCATATGTACATGTTCCAAAGGAGAAAAGAACCAAGTTGGATAGTAAATCTGAAAAGTGCATCTTTATTGGGTATAAGGATGGTTTAAAGGGTTATAAGCTTTTGGAACCTAGTAACAAGGAAGGTTGTGTACAGCCGAGATGTGGTGTTCAGAGAGGTGAAATATGTTATTAAACATGAAGTCCAACCAAAGGAACATGAGAAGATAGAGTTTGAGCTTAAGGAGGAAGAATCGGACTCTATAGCGAAGGAGGAATCAGAAGATGAAGAGCCACAAACTCGGGTGAGAGAAGATCAGTTTGAGAAAGAAGGCAGCCAGAAAGGTATAGTCCATCTACTTTCTATTAAAAAATTTCTTTATCTGTTACTGATGATGATCCCAGAACTTTGAAGGAAGTAATAGATTCAGAGGATGGCAAACACTAGAAAGAGGCCATGGTTGATAAAATGGCATCTTTGCACAAAAATGAGGCTTGGGATCTAATGGAGTTGCTGGCTGGAAGGAAACCCATTGGCAGCAAATGGATGTTCAAGAAGAAGACAAATATAGAAGGAGAGGTGGAGAAATACAAAGCTCGGTTGGTAGCGAAAGGTTATTCCCATGTGCCAGGAATGGATTTTGGTGATATTTTTTCTCAAGTTGCCAAGGTAACTTCTATTAGATTATTTTTATCTGTTGTTGTTGCTTTTGATTTTGAGGTAGAACAGATGGATGTGAAGACAACATTTCTTAATGGGGATCGGGAAGAGGAGATCTACATGAAACAACCTGAAGGTTTTATGGTGAAGGGTAACAAAGAAATAGTATGCAAGTTAAAGAAGTCTTTGTATGTGTTAAAACAGTCACCAAGGATGTGGTATTAGAATTTTGACACATTTATACAGGTACTTGGCTTCACCAAAAGTAAAGCGAATCACTGTGTGTATTTTAAATTAACTGGTGACCGTGTTATTTATCTAGTCTTGTATGTGGATGATATGTTGTTGGTTGGAAATGAAAAGGAAATTATCTAGGATTTGAAGGCCCAATTGTCCTCCAAATTTGACATGAAAGATATTGGTTCTGCAAACTATATTTTGGGCATGGAAATTAAAAGAGACAAGGAAAAGAGGAAGCTTTGGTTAAACTAGAGGAAGTATGCTAAGACAATACTGAAGAGGTTTAATATGCAAGATAGTAAACCAGTGAAGGTTCTTATTCCTGTAGGTGTGAGGTTATCTATTGAACAGTGTCCCGAGACACAAGAAGAGGAAGAGGACATGTCATGTATTCCATATGCAAATGCAGTCGGTAGCTTGATGTATGCAATGGCCTGTACTAGACTAGACATTGCACATGAAGTGGGAGTATTGAGTAGGTTTATATCAAAAGCAGGGAAGGAGCACTAGACAGCAGTGAAACAGGTTTTAAGGTATTTGTGTGGCACTAGTGATTATGGTTTATGCTACCAAGGAAAACCAGGATTGGACAGAGTGTTGGATATTCGTGGCTTTGTTGATGCAAACTGGGCTAGAGATCTGGATCAAAGAAGATCTACAAGTGGGTATGTGTTTAACCTATTTGGAGGTGCAGTCAGTTGGATGAGTAAGAAACAATTTGTAGTGGCACTATCAACTACAGAGGCAGAATACATGGCAGCCACGCATGCAATCAAGGAAGTAGCTTGGCTACAAAGATTGTGTTCAAGTATGGGCTTAGTACAGGGAGCTATAAGGATAGACTGTGATAGCCAAAGTGCAATTTTCTTGGCAAATAATCTTGTATATCATTCAAAGACAAAGCACATTAATGTTCAGTATCACTTTGTGAGGGATATGATAGAAGACAAAAAGTTGTTGTTGGTAAAGGTGGACACTTTGAAGAATATTGCAGATGCATTGAAAAAAATTGTGAGCTCTGAGAAGTTCTCTTGATGTAGAGAAACAATGGGCATTGCAGGCTTGGATAAATGACTAAGCTCTCTTGTGGCCCCCTGTGGAAAGAAAACAACAAGTGGGAGAATGTTGGGTTTTGTTATATTCTTTCCACAACTAGCCCACGTAGTTAACTAGGGGTTAGAGGGGGGTGGAGCCCCCCCTTCGTTGTGCCAATTGTGTAGCAAGGGGGTCACAGGGGGTTTGAGGGGTGGAGGTAACCCCCCTCTTTGTTTTTGGACCCTATATTAGGTTGGACAAACCTACCTATGGTTTTGTGCATATTTTTCGCACATGGTTTTGGATGTGATGGTTTTCGGTCCATGGTTTTGGACGCAATGGTTTTCAGTCCATGGTATTGGATGCTTCGGCATGTATAAATATGTATTGTAACATTGAAAAGAACATAATGAAAAATCAAGCTAGTAGTCTCAGTTTTGGGATCTAGGGGAAAATCTCTGTGTATATGTGTTTTATGTGTTATGCTCTCGCGTTGTTTATTTTCTGTGTTTTAGAATTCGTATGCAGGTAATTTCTATATGGGGTTAAAACCTACAACCTTTATTTTTTATGTCGAAATTTATGATTATGGTTGTCATGATCTATTTATTCATTCATCTGGTCCCAACTCTGTATTTTCTATTGTTGATATTTCTAATCCAGTGGTCTTTTATGATCTATCGTCTGATGCCTTAGAACTACCGCAAGTTCTCAAGGCAATTTAGCTGAAGCTAATGGTCATTTTAGGTTCTCATAGTCTTAAGGTTAATCCCAATCACAATCAGAATAGTTATGTATCTTTCAAGGATCCTCATTATTTGATCACATAAATTAAAAATCAATCCTTTCCACAATTTTTGCACCCTCCATCTATTTTGCACGATGTTATCACCCAATCATTGGAGGAATCATACCTGGCAAGCTCATTTGTGAAATATATTTTTTTCTCCTTCTTTATGTTTTCCAAGTTTAGAAGTTTGAAAGGATGCTCTCCCATGTTATCTTGTTGCGGTGTGTGTAAACACCATCATGCATCCACTGACTTTTTTTCCTTTGCTTTTCTATCATATTTTTTGGTATGCATTTTCACTCTTCGAATGTTGCAGCATGTATCAATGCATATTTATTTTTTGTTGTTATTATTGAATATCTTTATTAATATGGATTCCCTCCCCTATATAGGTCATCCTATGCATCGGTGGTTGCACTAGAGGTTTTATTTTATGTAATCCTAACTTATTCTCGTTTAGTTTAGGAGTAGGAGTAGTTTGTTTGTTTTCTTTATTTTGTTTTGTTTTGATTTACTTTCCACCCTTCACTTTTCTCTCCTTTTGTCATAGGATAATTTCTGCATGAGACTTTGTTTCATTTCGAAAGCAAGCATGGTGAAGTTTGAGATAAAATTGTGCTACTGTCAATGCTTGGTTATTTGTTTATTCTCTCTCTTTGCATGGATCTTGCACCTTTTAGTCAATGATACCCTGATGGAAAATATGTTATTTTCAGAGAAAACCATAATGTAATCATAATGGTTAAATCTTTTATTAGTACCACCTAATCTAATCAATCTTATAATTTTTTGGTTTCGTATTGTCAACTAAGTTGAGTAAAGTAAGGAGGGGAGGAAACTTTAACAATTGAATTGTATTTCAGAGGTGTATAAATATCCTTCTTTGAAGGGACGACCTCTAATACTTTGAATAAGTGAGGGTCCCTCTTCCACCTCATTAAATTAATAAGTTTCTATGCACGATTCTTTGAAAAAAAATAGAAAAAATAATAAACGACGAAAGAAGAGAAAGGCTTCCTTCATAAAGAGGTGAACCAAGCAACTCTCTCGGGGTACTGTCTAGGCTCGCTAGCAGCTGAGCAATGTTTGTGTCCATGAAGTGACTCTGTTAGGGTGTTGTCCAAGATTGGTGGTAGCAGAGCAACACCAGAGATGAAAAACAAGAATCTGATAATCCTTTTTCACTTGTGTATCTATATAATCCCCATCCCCAACCGAAACAACTTAGTTTGACTTGCCTTTGTAGTATGCCATCGACGAAGAGAATGGTAGGGACTATATCTTTAACGTAAGCTAAGTAAAGAATTTGTGGTGATCAATGAGATAGAAAATATTTCCTTGAACAGTTAGATATGTTTTACATGAAGTATGACCCATACAAAGAGCTAGAGTTCTACCAGTGTGTCGCCAACTGTTGTAGATGCTACAACCACGCTCCAAATTTTTTCCCATGCTTTGATTTTGGACACTCCATTTTGTCCACATGATCTTATCATTCAATAATGTCAAATATTCATGTTATAATCAAGACTTATCTTTCATGCAATTCTTGTGATGTGTTGTTTTAATCCTGGTTTGAAACTTTTCAGACACAAGCTATCTCTTAACGTTACTTTGTAGCATTTCTAGTCTTCCCTCCTGAAATTGCACAATCTTGGAAGGTAGGATGACCTTGAGGATATGAATTGCACAATACAAATAGGCAAGCCAGCCTTGAGCTCAGGAACTGCACAATTTTGGAAGACATCTTGGCCTTAAGCTCATAAACTGCGCAAAGATTCCCTTTAGATTAGAAACTGTGCAATTCATTGAGTCAAGAAATTGCTGAGTGGTTGGGAATTGTGCAATCCTTCTTGGCAACATGAATGGTCAGTTTCCTAAAACACAAAAAAAAATAAAAAATAAAAAAACAATCCCTATAAAATAGGGAGTGGATAATTAGTTTCCCGAAGGATGACACAAGTTGTTATTTTTGGATTTTTTGCCAAGTGTCGCTTTTTCCTTGATCTTAGGCAAGCATGCCATAAATCCTAATCAGTCTAGATCAATATAATCGATGCCCCTAGAGTTAATTTTCACATTTGACCTTAGAGCTCTAGCCTTCCCAAGGAGATCAAGGAGCCTTCAGTGGAGTTTGAGGTGCTTTTCTGGGTGAATTTTTCTTTTATCATCTTTTCTTGATTTTTTGTCACTTTTTGTCATTTTGCTTCTATGAGTGTTATTTTACTTATTTATTTTCATGGTTGTTGGTGTTTTAACTTATATTAGCTTGTATAAGTGTTGGTTCAGTTCGTCATTTTCCTTTTACAAGTGTTGCATCATCTTTATTTTTTCCCATTAGTGGTCATCATTTCAAAAACTCCCTATGCATGTTTATTTTTCCTTTTGCATGTTGATCTTCACTTATCTATCCTTCCTTAGTCAAATCTACACATCAACTTACACTATCACTCAGATTTGCCACTTTCCCATCCTCTTTCTGGGCAGATCTTCACTTCATTAGCCAATAGTTGCCTTGTTCAACTAGGCATTACACAAGTCCAAGGCTCAATATTTAAGCTTGGCCTTTGAGAGTGCATAATGCATGGTACCTATCTAGCCCAACTACACATGGTGCATTTCCAGGGCTCAAGCCACACCCTTGGCCACTAAGACTATGCAATGTGTAGTATCTCCCTCAGTCTGCGGAGGCTAAGGTTGCACATTGCATAGTCTCAAGCCTCAAGCTACTCCAATGGCTACTAAGACTGCGCAATGCACAAATCTTGGAGCCAGTCAGTTCCCTCAACTTAAGATTTGAAAATATTCCCCCTTCAGTCTTATGGTTACTTCCTTGATCTTATTTTGTGAGTCATTTTACTAAAGCTAATTCATGTTTGCCATGAGTGCATCTTCCTCCTACAGGTATTGCAGTTGTTGAGGAATTCTAATCATCAGCTACTGTCATCATGGCACCATAGATATCTTCTTTAAAGGACACCATAGAAAGAAAAATTGGGAAGGTAATTGAGAGTATGCCAACGAGCTTGCCATTTTTCACCAATGCTCAATTGTTCATAGAGAAAGAGTCAAACATCACATAACACAAAGTGAATGAGGCATTCTCAGCATGAAGCTTCAAAGCGGATCTTAAGGACCCAGAGGTGTATATCAATGTCGAAAAGGTAAGGTTACATAAGGTTGCATGCAGGTATCTGACTTTTCCATGTGCAGACGTTGTGAGCTTGATAATTTCTCAAATAGATTCCAATGCAATGACTCTTAACAGCACCAGAAGATAAAGGATTTCCTCTTTTCTAGCATCGGATTACCATCTCATGTATCATTTGCTGGATATGGAATCACTCATGGATTCTTACTTCTATGAAACCACTAACTACTTGAGCACAAAGGAGGTTATCAAAGTTTGGGTTAAAGAGACAATAAAGTTTCGTCAAACACCCAGTAACACTTGCAAGACTAAGTCTCTCAAGAAGGCTTATCAGTACTTTATAGTCCTATGTTGCAGGATCTATGGTCAGAAGAGTATTCATACCTTCCTCGAAGGGTGGGAATTCTTGCTGAACCAGATCGTGAATGAAGGAAAACCATTAAACTAGTCAGACTTGTTGGCTCAACAACTAAAGATCCATGTAGCTAATGCCCAAAATCTTACCAAGGGAAAGTAAGCCAGATTTTACATGTCTACCTACCTTTTGGATGCAATTTCAGCTCACAATTCATTTCCTGGCATGAATTGGACCTGGACACTAAGAGAGTTTATCGTGCATATTTATTGCAAGCAGCTTTCGGAGTGCAACCACAAAGGAGTAATGGAAAAGATGACTAATCACTTCCTCATTTTGTTATACAAGTTGATATTTGAGGAAGATCCACCTTGCATGTCATGTGGGGAAATGGAAGGAGTGTCAGAAATAACAGATTGGTTTGCCTCACCGAATGACACTTTCCTTAGAGTGTTCAGTGGATAGAAGTCGCCACATTTTTTTCGAAGTATGCCACCAACAAATTACTCATAAATGAAGTCATGTATCATCTTTCCACTTGGTTATCAATAGTTCTACACAGAGAGAAGAAAGCACCTTGCCCACTCTTCCTATGCAGATCAAATTGTACAAAATCAACAATTTGAAATTCGCAAATACCAAAGGCAAGGAGATACAAAAAAATCACATTCGGTTGTTGGGACTTCAATCCGTATGATCCCAGCAATGTTTATAAAGACCATTGTGCAAGGATCCATTTTCAATGGCCAAGTGGGACCTTTCGTAGACCTGAGGAGGAAGAGATGAAGAATTGTTATAATGCCTCCAAGTCCTATGAACAAGTCAGTTGCGAACATCGCAAGTTACTTCGGAGAAGGAAGTCACTCCAGAGGAAGTACCAAGAGATAGGTGCAACCCAGTGTGTGAAAAGGGCATGAGAAAAGTTGTGCACAATCCAGTGGAAGAGAAGAGTCATAATATGAAAGCAGATCCAATCATCTTGAAAGCAGTCATAGTAGCATAGAAGAGGAGGAAGCAAAGGAAGTAGGAGAAAGAGAAGAAGGAGAAGGAATAATAAGAGCAGAGGAGATTGGAAGAATAAAGGCAAAGAAAAGAAGAAGAAGAATAAAGGAAGAAGAAGCAATTCGATGAACAAGAGCATAACTGGCTACCAGAAGAGGAGAGCAAACAATTACATGACAAGGAGTTCACTCAAGAAATTGAGAAGTTAATTATGATTCAATACATGGAGGTGGAATGAGAGAATCTAAACCAAGATGTTGACCTAATGTCGAGCACTCAGCAAGTCACCATTTAGTCTCCCCCTCTTCTTACAGCAAAGAAAGCTCCAAGCGTAGAAACATAAATTGTTCCTCTTGATGAGGGTTCGATCATGGACACATAGAATTTGACTTACAACGAGCTTCAAAAGAAGATTTTACAAGAAAGGAAGAAACATTTTTCGAACAATCTTTCATCTCCTGCATTCATCAAAGGAAGGGTGATTGTGAATGACACTAGAACGGATCCAAATGCCATTTTTGTAGCCAAATTGGCCTCTGTAGGTGCTATGAATTCAAAAACGGAGTATTTGATGGCCGAGAAAAAAGATTCACAAACAAATTACAGGTTGTGATGCAAGAAGTTGAACAACTTCGAGTAGAGGTCCAGAATATAGCTCTCGTACAAGTATATCTAGAAGAACTTAAGAGGATCCAATCATCTTGAAAGCGGTCATAGTAGCATAGAAGAGGAGGAAGAAAAGGAAGCAGGAGGAAGAGAAGAAGAAGAAGGAAGAACAAGAGCAGAGGAGATTGGAAGAATAAAGGCAAAGACAAGAAGAAGAAGAAAAATAAAGGTGAAGAATAAAGGAAGAAGAAGAAAGTTGATGAACAAGAGCGGAACTGACTACCAGAAGAGGAGAGAAAACAATTACATGAGAAGTTAATTGTGATTCAATACATGGATGTGGAACCAAAGAATATACACCAAGATGTTGACCTGATGTCAAGCACTCAGCATGTCACCATTCGGTCTCCCCCTCCTCTTGCAGTAAAGAAAGCTCCAAGCGAGGAAACATAAATTGTTCCTCTTGATGAGGGTTTGGTCATGGACACATACAATTTGACTTACAACGAGCTTCAAAAGAAGATTTTACAAGAAAGGAAGAAACATTTTTCGACCAATCTTTCATCTCTTGCATTCATCAAAGGAAGGGTGATTGTGACAGACACCAAAAGGAATCCAAATGCCATTGTCGCAGCCAACTTGGCCTTTGCAGGTGCTACGAATTCAAACACAGAGTATTTGATGGCCAAGAAAAAACAATTCACAAAGAAATTACAGGTAGTGATGCAAGAAGTTGAACAACTTCAAGTAGAGGTCCAGAACATAGCTCACGTGCAAGTATATCTGGAAGAACTTAAGTAGATCCAATCATCTTGAAAGCAGTCATAGTAGCATAGAAGAGGAGGAAGCAAAGGAAGCAAGAGGAAGAGAAAAAGAAGAAGGAAGAACAAGAGTAGAGGATATTGGAAGAATAAAGGCAAAGACAAGAAGAAGAAGAAGAATAAAGGAAGAAGAAGCAAGTTGATGAAAAAGAGCATAATTGGCTGCCAGAAGAGGAGAGGAAACAATTACATAACAAGGAGCTCGCTCAAGAAATTGAGAAGTTAATTATGATTCAACACATGGAGGTGGAACCAGAGAATCTAAACCAAGATTCTGACCGGATGTCAAGCACTTAGTAGGTCACCATTCGGTATACCCCTCCTCTTGCAGTAAAGAAAGCTCCAAGTGAGGGAACATAAATTGTTACTCTTGATGAGGGTTCGGTCATGGACATGTACAATTTGACTTACAACGAGCTTCAGAAGAAGATTTTACAAGAAATGAAGAAACATTTTTCGAACAATCTTTCATCTCCTGCATTCATCAAAGAAATGGTGATTGTGGCAGACACCAAAAGGTATCCAAATGCCATTGTCGTAGCCAACTTGGCCTTTGCAGGTGCTACAAATTCAAACACAGAGTATTTGATGGTCGAGAAAAAATAATTCACAAAGAAATTACAAGTTGTGATGCAAGAAGTTGAACAACTTCAAGTAGAGGTCCAGAACACATCTCCCTATACTACTAGTGTAACCCCTTATTATTATTAGTACAACCCCCTTATTATATTGTTGTGCCCATGTAGTCCCCATATTGTTATTGTGCCCCATAGAAGCCCACTATTGTTATTATTGTGCCGCTACATTATTATTGTTATGTTGGCTCTAATTATATTATGACCCCTGAGACTGCTATATATAGAAAGGAGGTCTTGTCATTTGTATCATCCAAGAATTGTTCATTTGTGTCATGTAAAGGAGATTTCCCCCTCGAGGAGGCTTATTTCTAAGGCGTTGATCTTCTTTTTGTGATTTGGTTTCATAACATTTGGTATCAGAGCTTTGGATTCTAAGGTTTCGCGGCTCCAAACAGGCCATCATGGCATCTTCACTATAACATTTTTTCTGCGACGTTTCAAAAGCTAAAAAAAAAACCATTTGGCTTCTCTCTAGCATAGAGGGAATATCTTTCTTTGGAGGATTAGGTGTAGACTTCTTGTTCCACTATTGGGACTAGTGGTTCGTCAATGGTATATGTATGTTTGGAACTTTCACTTTAATAAAAGCTCAGAGCCGACACATTTTCATGCATATGTTGTGAAAATAGTAGGACTATTCTTGCTATGTTTGTAATATATGTTATTTCACTTACACTAATGTTTATGAAATGTTTAGTTTGCATTAGTATGAATCTTGTTGAATGCATGATGTTGTTTATTTCCATCATGGTTAACTTGTGACCTATTTTTCCGGCTAACTCGTGATGTATTTTATGTTCGTGTTCCTTTCAAGATGCATACTATTACATGCTTCTAAGGGGTTCACTCATTTTCCACTCATGTGCTAGAACTTTCATACATCACACTTGACCCTCTACAAAATGACACACTTGTTCACCAAAATCAGGAATACACCACTCTAGGAATTAACAGTAATGGCACATCATTAAAACCCACTTCTTCGGGAAATGGGCTATATTTCGAATGGAGCTTCTACTCCAAATGGTGAGAGGTCAAAATGGGTCTTCATATCAGGGAGACCCCTTGAATGTTAACGGGTCTAGCACTGTCAACATTAGGTGACAATTTTGCTCGAACAATTAATTTCTGGCTTGAATCCCCCGAGTATTTTTTTACTTCAGGAAATATGAAACTAGGAGTGTTTGAATCATTTTTTGGATGGTGGAAATGGATTCAGCACCATCCATAACCCCTAAGACACCCAAAATCCTAAAAATTGGGAGCTGACCTGGATTTCAAAATCATGATGGAATTTCCATTGTTTTCCAAGAGAAATCTCGTCTCCTTAAACTACTCTTAAAAACTAATGATAGTTAACCATGTTTCACCATGGTAGAGTATGGTTGATCATGATTATCATAATTGAACATAAGTGATTGGGGGTTTCCCTTCGAGAATTCTCCAACAATCATTGAACATGATATATGGTTGACAACCTTTTACGATGGTTTATTATGGTCAATCATTTTGATCTTGGTTTACCATAATTAACTATATTTTATTTTGGTTAGTTATATTTGACCATGCTTAGTGAAAATTGATTATTATTAAATGTATTATCCATAAAATAAATTATGAAATAAAATATTATAGTACTAAAACATAATGTAAACTAAATTAAAAAGTAATAAAAATAATAAATCAATTCAATTATTTAGTTTATTATATTCTAAATTTAGTTCTATTAATAAAATAAAAATAATTAAAAACAATAAACAACTCTTAGACGTGGATGCAAGAGCCACCACCAAAAAATATCTTATTCAAATCCTTACATTGCAAGGCATATATAATTTTAGAATAAGATTCACTCTATTTATCCATTCTTTTAATAAACTAAACTTAACCAAACTAAAGTGAACTCTGCTCAAGTAAAAAGAAATTCAACTCACTTAATGTATAAAAAATTAATTCACCATTGTTCTCATAAATCCTAAAACACAAAACTAGAGTTTACTTATGGAATAGGTTGACTTCCTTAACCAAGAACAAATCTCATACTTGTAATTATAAAATTTCATATAAAATGTAACATTATAATGTATAGACACATAGAGAACGAGTAGCTTTCTTGGTTTGAATCTTAATTGTAGAAATGATATTTTATTAAGTGCTCTGAAAATAGAATTTTCATAGAATAATTAGTTAAAAAAAAAAAAGTTGAAGATAGATTCTTTACCCACTGTTTAGTCTCAAGGACAACGTTAAAAGTCTATGTCAAATTAATAATTTTTTATTAATACTTTATTATGAAAAATTAATATTTTATAACCATCAACAAATAAATTATAATTTTAGAATTGTGAAAATATAAACTACAATTGCATGAACGTTATCCAATAAAGTTTTGAATTAAACCTGAAATGCAGTCGTGATTCAGCTTCGGCCTTTCAATTTGTAAACGGGTGAGGCTGGGTGGTAGGTCCACGCAATGGGCAAGTCAAATATGACTTAGGGCAAGGAATACTTTTGTTGCAGCTTATCCTCAAACAAGCGACGACCCCATTTTACCACTATATTTTGATGACCCCAACTTACCACTGTATTTTCAACGTCCGGTTAAAACACCAATAAAACAAACTCTAAACAAAGTCTTCATGAAGCCATTCATTAAATTTTTTTAAAAAACAAAGGTGAGGGTGCCAAAACCATGTTTCACCAAATTTGCACATAGATAACTCCACTAGCATTTTAGGCGATCAAAACCACCTTTGATTCTGAGCCGTGATGTTTCACCAAATTCGAGCATGATTGACTCCAAATAAACCTTTTCAATGCCCATTATCCAGCTGATGGTGAGTGCGCAGCAAATCGAATGACTATAATCTTATTATTCAATCACTGTGATGCAAATATGGAACCGGAGGAAGATGGGAAGATACAAGGCAATTTTGATGGGGACATCAGAGAGATTGATAGCACACAATAAATCATATTTCATATTTTTATTGATCACTATACATACATATATAAGATATAGATTACTGATTTTGAAATATTTAGTTCATGATTTCAACTCATGCATTAGAATCAACAGTTTCTTGATTGGCTCTGATAACTTTTAATAATAACTACACTTAACAGAGAAGCATTACTTCCAGAACCCTAGAGACCTGACCTGAATTCTTTAAAAAAGGCCTAGAGTTATAATAATGGATTCTATGAGTAGAATAACATAAGAGAGTGGATTGCCTTAAAAAAAAAATTATGTTAGTAGAATAAATTGTTCTTGTGTGAGGGATTTGTCAGATCTGTATGTTTTTGTAAATACTTTTGAGATGTTCCTTTGCGTTATAACTGTAGTCGGCTAAGCGTTAGCTGAGTACTGAGAGGCCTCTATAAGAATTCCCTTCTGCCCGCTCAATTTGCAACCTCGTGACTTCAAGGATGGATGATTGGACGATTGTGGCTGGAAAACAGTGTCATTTTTTTTCAGCCTCAATGTTGAAGACATACGGTTGCTGGTGCGTGGGAAATCAAGAAAAGAGAATTTATTGATGGATAGTAAGATGGAATGACCATTTTTTTCTTCTCAAGGTTGAAAAGGAAGCGTTCTAGATAATAGGAGATTGTTTGAAGGGTGTAATCGGGCCTACATTTAAAGTTTGATCAGGGGACAGAATTATACCAGTTGCCACCAAAGGATCAGAAGAAATAAGAAGAGAAGAGTGATGTCGGTGAAAAGGTTATTAATTACGGCAAAGGATTCAAAATCTACCGCACCAAAAGATTTAATACAAGAAGGATCTCAGGAATGGAGGGGACTTTGTGAAGTTGATGGTTATAGATTGATTTCACACAACCAATTACATTCCATATTTTTATTGATTACCATAAATATATCTAGATTATGATTCCAATTCATGTATTAGAATGTATTAGAATCAAGAGCTTCTAAATTGACTTCTCTTAACTCTTAGTTTCTAATTGACTTCTCTTAACTCTTAGTTTCTAAATTGACTACTGATAATTATTAGGGACAACTACAAATAACATAAAAACATTACTTCCAACCACTCTACCCTTGATATTCTACTTTAAACGTTCTTATCATGTCTTCCACAGCACACACAGATGACCCTTTCTTTCCTCCGTTTTCATCTTCACTCACTGCTTTCATGACCGCTTCTCTTATCTCCCTGGCTCTCTGTCTTAGTCGATTTCCCTTCTCTTCCGTCATCAACATTCTTACACTTCTCTCCACCATCTCGCGTTTGAGCTGTCCCTCTTTTCCCCTCCACATCTCGATGCACACCCCCACCTCCTCCAACATTTTCGAATTCGCGAACTGATCGCCTGCCATGGGCCATCCCATGATAGGCACCCCTTGGCTCAGGCTTTCCAGTGTCGAATTCCATCCACAGTGACTAAGGAACCCTCCGGTAGAAGGATGGGACAGGATCAGCAGCTGAGGCGCCCACTTTTTGATAAGCAATCCTCGCTTCTTTTCCTTTACTCGCTCTTCGAATCCCTCTGGTAAAAACACCGCCGAGAACTCTGAAGTAAATGGGACCTCCAGCGGTGGCCTGACTACCCAAATGAAAGGCTGTTGGCTCGATTCCAGCCCCAGAGCCAGCTCCTTCATGTGTGACAACGATATCGAATTTTGGCTTCCAAAGGAAACATAGAGCACAGAGGAGGGTGCCTGGGAATCGAGCCACAGCAAAGATGCCCTTGCATATTCTGCCTCTGCCTGCTTGTCCCGCAGTAGAAAATCCGAATCGACCGTTGTATTTGAAGAAGAGAAAGAGAGAAATGAAGAGGGTAGGATCGGTCCGACCGCCCAAACCGGCCGGCCAGTGGATTTTCTCATGTGTTGGAGACTGCTATGCTCCAGCTCTTCAAACGTATTACAGATTGACCCCCAACTACGCACGTTGCGAGATATCTGGCGATTAATGAACGAGATCCGTGCATTGGATACTGTGTCGCCCCTGTTTAGATATGGAGGGAGCTGAGATCGATCCATTGTCACATGCGGCATGTCGGGCAGAACAAACTCGTTGGCGTCGGTCTTGGTGTGAGGTAAGTGAGTGCAGAGAGAATAATAGACGGAGGTGCTATAAGCCCCAGCAGTGCAGAACTGCATCCTGGGTATTCCCAACCTGTTCCCTACGTCCAGCGTCCATCCAAAGAACATGTCGCTAATGATGCACAGAGGCAGGCGCCCACCCTCTTCTTGAATGATCTGGCGAATGAGGCGCTCGAAATGGGGTTCCAGCTGCTCTGAGGCTTCCAAGAAACGGAGGTAAAGATGTTTAGGGACGGAGTCCGTGTTTTCGGTGTGTGGAGGAAGACCGTGAGCGTCGCTGGAGAAGGGCAGCTCCGCCAGGCGGATATCCAGAGCGGGGCTAGCGGATTCGATCCTGGATCGCAGGCTTCGGATGTTCAGAGGCGTATTGGCTATGGTGATGGCAAATCCGGTTCGTTTGGCAAGCAGCTTGGCGAGCTCTAGGAAGGGGATAATGTGGCCCTGGGCCATGAAGGGGAGCATCACCACATGGTGCTTGGCCTCTGTGGTGGTGATAGTGCTCAAATTTTCAGCGGGGAAGAGGAAGCGGGTGGGAGAATCCATTGCGGGTAGAAGAATCGTAGCGAAATGGCCCGAGAACCCGTGGATGTGCAGGCTGGAAAGCTTGCACCTCGTGCTCAATTATCACATTTCACAAAAGGGAAGGCGTGCGAAGAAAGAAATTGAAGTTGAGCGAAGTGACGACGTTACTAGAGTTTGTGTTGTTAACGGTAACGGATAAGCATTAAAATATTTGGCAATGTTTTGTTGATTGGATGGTGAATAATATGTAAAATTTAAGGATGTATACTTGTTTGAAACCTACCATTATTTTATCATTATCATTGAAAAGTTGTATTATAACATTAAAGATATTCAGCAATGGCCATATTCCAGACGTCTGACACCTGACTAGCTTGTGGTGTGGGGATTGAGGAAGGCAGTTGTCCACCAAAGTTGTGTTATAACATTAAAGATATTCAGCAATGGCCATATTCCAGACGTCTGACACCTTGAATATAGTCTCAAAAAAATTAAAAAAATTCAAGATAGAATCTTTACACACTATTTAGTCTCAGCGACAACGTTAAAAGTCTGGTCAAATTAATAACTTTTTATTAATACTTTATTATGAGAAATTAATATCTTATACCAATCACCAAATAAATTATAATTTTAAAATTGTGAAAATATAAAGTACAATGAAGTTTTGAATAAGAACTGAAATGCAGTCTTGATTCAGCTTCGGCCTTTCAATATGTAAGCACGTGAGGCTAGGTGGTAGCTCCCCACAATGGGCAAGTCAAATACTACTTAGGTCAAGGAATACCTAACCTAAATAATAGGTAAAGAAGAGCATCTATATGGAAAGTTCACAAGGATTATTTTATTCATCAGAGTGGAAGGTCATTCAACAAGGAGGCAGAAGCACTATTTAAAGAAGTCTCTTCTTTCCAAACGAATTTTGGCAGGTTTCCTGAATTTTAGTACAACATTCAGGGATTCAGCCTCCCAGGTACATAGAATAAGTAACTCTCTTCTCATATTTGGTACGTTGTATAAAGTTATAAACTTGATTCTTCAATATTTTTGATTCTCATCAGCATGAACTTGTTATATTCTATGTTTCATCATGTTGTATCATACTCATCTATTTCAAATGCTATTATTAGGAGCTCTTTATATTATTTTGATATTTATCATATTCTGATTTGATATGGATCTATATCATCCTTCTATCTTGTATGTTTTGGATATCTTATAGTTTTTCTATGATCCCTCTTCATGACTTATTTAGGATTTCTCTGTATGTTTTGGATATCTTATAGCTTTTCTATGATCGCTCTTCATGACTTATTTAGGATTTCTCCTACTATCTGCCATATGATGTATACTTCAAATATCTATGAAAATAATACAGTTTTTTTTCTTACTGTAAAAAAAATGTATGATTGTTTGAAACCTGCAATTATTTTAACATTATCATTGCAAAGTTGTGTTATAACATTAAAGATATTCAGAAATGGCCATATTCCAGACGTCTGACACCTGAGTAGCTTGTGCTGCCCTGATCGAGGAAGTCGTCCACCAAGATCAAGACCTTGCTAATGTTACCTCCAGTTTTGGGTTTTGCGCGGTTGATCGTTTTTGGAATTACGAATTTTTTTCATTCGGAGATTGGTTTTCGTTCTTATGGTTTTTATCCGGTTTGTCCCAGCAAATATTTATTGAATTTATTCTGACAAAGAACGAGGTTCTATTATAAAAAACGTCTCAAGTTAAAATAATAATATGCGTAATTATTTGAATTTTATAGGTTGTTTAATTTAGAATATTTATTGAATTTATAAAAAACGTCTAAAGTTAAAATAATAATATTAGTAATTGCCTGAATTTTAGCTCAATTTTTAAATAATACTATTAGTAATTGTTTGAATTTTAGTTTTAATTTTTAAATAATAAATATTAGAAATTGTTTGAATTTTAATTAAATTTTTATTGAATATTATATTTAATATGTTGATAGGAGTGTTTAATTTAGAATAGGAATTTCAAAATCACTTTAAAGCATAAAGCACTGTTCAATAGGAGTGTTTTATGTTGAATAGGTTTGTGTTCTTTTTTATAAAGCATTATGTGAAACTGGAAGGGTTCATGTTTTTCGGATAATTCTTGCTCTCCAATAGATGGACATGAAGATATTGTTTGTAATGTTACTTTCGACCCTTCTAGTGTGGCTTGTTCTTTTT
Organism: Pinus taeda; assembly: GCA_000404065.3. Lineage (NCBI taxonomy): Eukaryota > Viridiplantae > Streptophyta > Pinopsida > Pinales > Pinaceae > Pinus > Pinus taeda. The sequence goes on from APFE031066009.1 coordinate 181,095, forward strand.
GTGAAGGCATTTTTCATGGTGCCCCATTTTATTGGCAAAGATTTTGATTTTTGTGGTAGGAACTCATTCTTGGACTTACAACTATTAACCATTCATAAGTTGATGGGGTTACATTTCGAGATATCTATAAGTCTAAATTTTTCCATGAATGTTACTCTAAGGAGGAATTGAAATGGTCGTGGAAGGCTGAAACATGGCAATTTTACATCTGTTTTTAGCTTTGAGAGCGCTACCCCCGAGCCCCTGCTGGGGGACTGCTGGCCCCCGGACCCCCCCAGTCGGGGGGGATCGGCCCCCCCCGCGTGGAGGGGTGTACAAACTTCATGAGGTATACATCCAGCTGAAACAAAGACCTCTGAACAATCATGCTCCACACACAACAATCTCCCACTTGGAGAATGATTGTAGCAACTCCACCGCTGCTTCATTTGCTGGACAATGACTCCTCTTTGGACCTGGCTGTTTTTCATCTTCATCGTCATCCTTGAAGACCAATTGAATTGAACATATTCTCAGTTTCTCCCTGATTACAACTTTTGTTAGCATATCTGCAGGATTCTGGCTAGTGTGTATCTTTTCCAGCTTCAACTCTCCATCTTCCAACACTGATCGTATGAAATGGTACTTGAGTTGTATGTGTTTAGTCCTAGAATGAAATGTTGAGTTCTTTGCAAGATGAATGGCACTTTGGCTATTACTGTATAATGTGTCCATATCATGCTCCTTACCCAATTCACCCATAAACCTTTGTAACCAAATCATTTCTTTACTATCCTCTGTAGCAGCAACATACTCTGCTTCTGTTGTTGAAAGTGCAACAACACTTTGGATTTTTGAAGTCCAACTAATAGCGGTTCCACCAACAGCAAATACATATCCTATAGTGCTCCTCCTGTTATCTCTGTCACCTGCCATATCTGCATCAACATATCCCTGTAGGGAAATGTTTGAACCACCAAAGCATAATGCTTGATTTGTGGTACTTTTCAAATATCTGAGAATCCATTTCACTGCCATCCAATGTTCCTTTCCTGGATTGTTCATGTACCTGCTTACAACTCCCACTGCATGTGCAATATCAGGCCTTGTGCAGACCATTGCATACATTAAGCTTCCAACTGTTGATGCATGTGGAACTTTAGACATATAATCCATGTCTTCTTGGGTCTTTGGGCACATTTCCTTACTAAGTTTGAAATGGCTAGAAAAAGGTGTACTAACTGGTTTTGCATTGTGCATGTTAAATCTTTTGAACACCTTTTGTATGTACAACTCATTCTAAGACAATGTTGATTTGCGATTTTTCCTGTCTCTAGTTATTCTCATACCAAGGATTTGTTTTGCAGCTCCCAAACCCTTCATTGCAAATTAATTTGCCAATTTTCTTTTGAGCACATTTATTTCTTGCATGTTAGATCCTGCAACAAGCATGTCATCTACATACAATAACAATATAATATAGCTGCCGTCATTTTGTTTTTTCAGATAAACACAATGATCAGAGTGACATCTAGTATAACCTTGTTCAGACA
>APFE031066009.1:196026-209019 GCA_000404065.3 Pinus taeda
GTTTGCAAACTGAAGAAGGCTCTTTATGGGCTGAAGCAAGCTCCAAGAGCATGGTACAACAGAATAGATGCTTATCTGATTGAGAATGGATTTGATAAGTGTGATGGTGAACCCACACTCTACATAACGGAAAATGACGGTAAGATTATTATTGTTGTTTTATATGTAGATGATCTGATTTTTACTAGCAATGATGCTTCTCTCATTGCTGATTTTAAAGCAGCCATGAAAAGTGAATTTGAAATGACTGACTTGGGCTTCTTAAGATATTTTCTTGGAATTGAAGTAGACCAAAGTGAAAATGGTGTTTTTATTTCCCAAGATAAATATGTAGAAGCAGTGTTGAAGAGATTTAACATGCAGAACAGCAAGGCAGCTGTGACTCCAACTGTAATGGGGTTGAAATTGACCAAAGAAGACAGCAGCAAGGATTTTGATCCAAAACTGTACAAAAGCATAGTTGGCAGCCTCATGTACTTGACTGCAACTAGGCCAGACATTATGCACGCTGTGAGTTTAATCTCCAAATTTATGGAAAGACCGAAAGAGACTCATTGGCAGGCAGCCAAGAGGATTCTAAGGTATGTGAATGGAACGAAGGGGTTTGGTATTTTATACTCCTGTTCTGAAAGTTTCATGTTGACAGGTTACATGGACAGTGATTGGGCTGGAAGTGTTGATGATAGGAAAAGCACATCAGGATATGTGTTTCATATGGGATTGGGAGCTATCTCATGGGCTTCCAAGAAGCAACCAGTTGTGGCTTTATCAACAGCAGAGGCAGAGTATGTGGCAGCAACAGCAGTAGCATGCCAAGCAGTGTGGCTGAGAAGAGTTCTCAGAGATTTGTGTCATGAACAGGAAAATGGCACAACCATTTACTGCGACAATAGCTCAGCAATAGCTTTGTCTAAAAACTCTGTTTTTCATAAAAGAACAAAGCACATAGATACCAAATTTCACTTCATACGTGAATTGGTTAACAATGGTGAAATTGTTTTGCAGCACTGCAGAACAGAGGATCAGCCGGCTGACAACTTGACAAAATCATTGCCAAAGAAAGGTTTTGATCATTTCAAAAAATGCCTGGGTATGCAGCAGTTGAAATTAAGGGGGAGTGTTGGAATTTAATTCCAACTGCATCACATAAATGCTGAACAAAGATTTGATCTACAACAGCTATTTCAGATTGTTCAGTGCCGCAAAGTCTTCTGATATTTTTGAGCATTAAATTCAGAAATTAAATCCCCTGCAGACAACCGACTTATTTTTGCTGAAAAGACATCACCGCCTTCTGCAATAAATACGCAGATAAATATCAGCAGATATTTTGCTTAGTTTATAGTTTAACTCAGATATTTATGTTCCTATAAATGTAATGCACAATAGTTCTGTTTTCAAGTGCAAGAAGGTGTAAGCAAAAAAAGAACAGCAGTTCTGTTTTCTGTGTGAGTGTAAGAGATTTCTGAACAGCAGTTTTGTTTTTGTACTCTGAGAGAAAAGAGAGAAGGTTAGAAGAACAAGAGTGTGTCTCTTCTGTAAATGCACAGCAGTGCTGAACCTGTGATTTTCTGAGATAGAAAATCGATTTCTGGAACTGAAGCGTTCCTCTTGTAACAGCTAAGTTTACTGTATCAATTTTGTTTTCTGTTTATGAATACAAGTTTACTGTTTTGCTGATTTTCAGTTGCTGTTACACCAAGTGTCAAAAACACTTTGATTTCACTCTGTAAGTCTTTTAGTGATTTTGACGCCCAACTTCTTAAAGTGACTTAGCGTCAAAATCGTGTTGCTGCAACACCGTTTCCAGTGAGCAGTTTTTCTGTTTTTTCTGTGTTAACAAAAACAGAGTGTCATTTCCTGTTGCTGCAACACCACGATCAGCGTTGCTGCAACACCAAGTCCAGAAAACAAAATTTTCAGTTTTCTATGTAAAAACAGAGCAGTTTTGTGTTGTCTGTTTATTAAGGAATTTAGCAGAAAATTCCACCATTGTATCAGAGTGTTGTTCTCTGATCTTTTGTGTTTGAAATCACCCATAAAATTCCAACAAAATTAGGCAAGGTATTTGACGTTGATTAGGCACTCCACTTTTATGGGCGGTACATGAGGTTGGAGTTATGTAACGAGGTGGAGGAATTGTTTGGACGGTCAAAAATGTCGGAATCCAGGGAAAAAAATTTCAAAAAATCTTGTAAAGGCAATGTTTGAATCGTGTTTTTTATGGTGGAAATGGATTTAGCACCTAAGACACCTCAAATTTTGAAATTTAACAACTATAACTTGGATTTACAAAATTCTTGGGCCGATTTTCTCTAAATATGACTAGAATTTCCATAACTTTCCGGGCAACTCCTCAGCCTCGTTAGACTACGCGATTGATATTGATTAGGCACTCCACTTTTATTCTGGCAGGACTTTTGTGATGTTGATATGGGTGACTGAACGAGAGAGTAGAAAGTCGTCTCATTACTCCCAAAACAATATCCCTAGGCAGATAGATCATGTTATTAATAATGGCATGAAATGATATTATAAGGTTTATGAGACTAAAAATAGTCTATGGGATTATTAGTTCAATCTTTTTTTTATTCAATCTAACTTTCCAACAATCCCTTCATTGAAAAGACAGTGCCAAGAAACTAATGTTAACATATTCCCATAATTTTATGTGATGTCTTCGAATGCGTTACATTCCAAAATGAAATGTTTTTCCGTTTCCCTAGTTGGTTCTTAATTGAACAATAAGAACATTTTCCCTCCATAGAATGCTAGCTCCAATAAACTCCTTTTGTTGTAGATTACCTGTAGGGTTGAATTACATGTCAAAGTCAACCATGAATTACATGTATGAGTAAATTTATATCCTATATTATATATATATATATATATATATATATATATATATAATAACCTGTTGATCAATAAAAATATGAGAGTGATTTGTCTTATGTGTAATTTTTCTCTCTTTCTATTTTTTTTTCTAATATGGTATCAGAGCTAGTACTTGCTTGACTCCCTCAACTGAGGGTCGAGAAAATGTGAGGGATCTTGAGTGTTATTATTTATGTACATATTAGTATAGATGTGTGGGAGTTTATTTGTAGTGTGAATTTTATTTTTTGTGATCATGTGTATAGATATGTTTGTTTGTTTGTAGCTTCTTCAAGCATCATATTATAAATCTACAAAATTGTGTCGATGAATTGTACATGTTGCTGCACGGATCTAGATTTGAGACCTAGTGTGGAAGAGTTTGAAGTGGATAGTGATATATGTCAAAAGTGTTAAAATTGGAGGTAGATCTCAAATTTTCACTTTTGCGGGGAAGAGATCTCTCCGTGAAATGTTTATGTTTTCAATCTTGTTCTGATCTCAAATTTTGGAGTTTGCATTTTAAACATATTGAGCCTGGCCAGCTCAATATGTGAGTGTAAATTTTTATGTTTTCAATCTTGTTCTGATCTCAAATTTTGGAGTTTAAACATATTGAGCCTGGTCAGCTCAATATGTGAGTGTAAATTTGTTGGAATTGAGAGCTCAATATGTGAGTGTAAATTTGTTGGAATTGACCACTCTAACAAATGTTTCTTTATGAAGACGAGAAAGCTCCAAGACAAAGATTGAACGAGATGAACAACTTTGACATGCGCTAAGGAGAGGCGTGGTGACTTGTCTATGCAAAAATGACAACTAGTAGTTTGATGATTATTGAGTTTATAGTTGTGAAATGTTTCAATTCTAGTTATAAAAAGGGTTGGTGGTTCTTAAATTGGAAGCCCCCGTGTTCGAAACATCAATTCTTGTGCGTTAGTAAGGTCAAGTTGTTTCATCAACTTTTGAACATATTGAGTATCCAAATCTCCATCCTAGCAAATGGATGACCGAAAGTGAAATATCCAACAGATGGTGGTTGGTCCATATGATGGTTCATTACTTGATGACTCTTATCGTGAAAGCCTCAATGAGCCAAGGTGTCAATATTGTTGATCTTGCAATGTTCATCAATGATGGTCAGAGGCGGTTACATTTTAAATGGAGGTCAAGTGACAACTTGAATATGTTGTGGTGAAAGAGCGGTGTTTTTCCAGAGTGGATGTGAGTGCTCATGAAGACCAATTAGAGATTAGCATTGTTGTTGTAATGTGTTTTCAGTGTTTTCCATGTAAGCATTGAGGGAAGTAATGCTTCTATATCTCCTATTCCATGTGTATCAAATTGTTTTTTTTTTTTTTTTTCTATGTTAAGACTAACCTAAGTACCTACGGGGATTTGAACCGGTGACCTATCGCAAGGAGTGCCTTAACAAGGCACCCATTCACCGTCAATCCAAAGCCCCGTGGGTGGTATCAAATTATTAATAACTATTATAAAATGTTATTCTAGATATAGTTGTTTCCCCATATATAAATGGTTGTTATGTCATATCCGAGTCATAAATCCACTTTTCTAAAATCTAAATTTGTAAAATCTAAATTTATAAAAATCAATAATTAGTATCCTATATATAACTTTTGTGATAAATATAAATAAAATAATTTTTAAAGCGACTAATTTTTTTTCAAAATTCATGGAAGCAAAGTTTCCAAAAGTTGTGCTCGAACTCCCATAGAATTCCAGATTCATCATTCCGTCATTGTGCTTCAGTCTGCAGGATCATTATCTTGCATAAGCTGATCAATCCCATGGGCTTTCAATCCATTACCCATGAGGGAATAAATTTCTCCGCGCCCTCTCGGTGAATAATTCGATGGCTTCATTTCTAAACTCAACACCACCCTCTCTCTCGCACGTGAACGAATCTTTGGAGGAGAGGGTGACGTTGGTTGGCATTTAAGCTCCCACATCTCCAAAGATTGGTGCCATGTGCCTGCACTCCAATGCATTGAATGATCCAACATTAACGCGCATTTCATGCATTAGTTGATTTGGGTTAATCATATAATATTTAAATTGCAAACAAATCCAAACGTGCACAACGTTTGGCAGTATATGGTTGAAAGATTTAATTTATTCTTGTATGATTACTTTATTTTATGAGAAAGTTACACAAAGTTACCTATATTTTTATGTGGAAAACTTTAAAAAAAATATTAGTTTTAATTTATAGCTCTAGAGAAAATGGTGTTTTAGTTGGAATCCGTTAGTGAGATTATTATTTTTTGTTATTTAAAATACATTTTGAATGTATCAATGTATTTAGTATTTTGAAATATTTGATATTTGTAAATTAAACAACTTAAATTATGATTTCTAAAAATTTTTAGATTTTGAATAAAAAATATCAAAATAAATGTTTGGAAAATTACTATTTCATTTCTTATTTAGACTATGAGTGTGTATATATTAATATTTGCAAATTAAACAACTTAAAATTATAATTTTTAAACCTTAGTCAAGGGAAAGGACACATTGACCAACATAACTCCCAAAGCAATCATGCTAATGCACACTTTGCAAGAGGAAGGAATTTAAGCCAAGTAAAATGCAAAATATGTTTAAGAATAGAACAGTATGCATTAGATTGCTTAACAAGTAATGTTCAATTGTTGAAATCTAAGCAAACTTCAACTTTCAGATCAAATTCAAAGTCTACTTCATCAATGTAATATGCAAAGGATCAAGATTGTGATTAAGATGAACAATATGATTATGTTTTTTCTACAGTACAAGAGATCGATCCAGTGGCACAACTTGAAACTCATAGTTTATTAAGAAATCCATTTCAAAATGAATGGTTACTAGACATAGGAGTAACACAACATGTGACTTTTTGATGGGAATACTTTTGCAATTACAAGGATATTCAACTAAGACTCATTTATTTAGCTAATGGTACAATCCATATTCCCCAAGGAAAGGGTTCAACATAAGTCATCCTTCCTGAAATTGGTGAAAAATGAATTTCAAATATATTATATGTACCTACATTAAAAAAAAAAACAACTAATATTCTTAGAACTCTCATGGGCACAACAAGATCTATGTTGTAGTTCAAAGGGTTGAGCACAAAGTATAAGGCAAAAGTAGTCCATATCATAGTTTATCTAAGAAAATAGATCCCCTACTTTAGCTTTAAATGGGAAAACTCCTTATGAACTTTGGTATAGTTTTGAAGATGAGGTAAATCATCGTAGATTTTTTGGCTCAACATGTTATGCACTAACCCGTAAGGAAAAAAGGACTAAGTTGAAAATTTGAAGTATGAAGGGTATCTTCATTGGATACTTTGATGAAAGGAATGTTGAAAATAATACTGAGAGGGGGGGTGAATCAGTATTATCTAGTCCTTTTACCAAATCTTCCTTATTTACACTTTGAATTATTTTTGCATATCAGTACCATAAAATAATGAGCATGAACAAGAAAAACAGAGAGTCACATCAAAGAACACCAGATATAAGGTGGAAACCCAATGTGGGTGAAAACCACCTGCTGCAATATGTCTCTATCTTCTTTCAAATTAGAAACTTCTTTTACAATGGTCTTGTACTGGTGCAGTTCTTTACCAGTACACAGGCTGCAACCTGCGGAGAGCTACAACTCTCTCTCGTTTTCCAGTCTCTCCTGGAAGGGAGCTACAACCCCCTACTTTTTTTCTCAAGGACCACTTTTCATAAATTTCAAACTGGATCCATATACATCAAATGATCATCAAGTACATGTAAATTACACAGTCAGCTGCAGTAACCAGATCAACAATAACAGAACTAAACCCAGAACACCTTATCAACAGAAAAATTCAGTCAACAGAAGATCTTAAGACAGATACACAGTTTTCCCTTCTTTGGCCTGCGTCACCACGCACTTCACCCTCTGCTTCTCTGCGTACACCCGCAGTGTTCCTTCTGTTGCACTGCGTGACCACGCACTGCTTCTTCTACTGCGCTGCGTATAGTACGCACCCAAATGCACTATCGCGCCGCGTACTGCCACAGTAGGCACGCACCCAAAAGTACTATCGCGCCGCGTACTGTTACAGTAGGCACGCACCTGAACCACTATTGCTCTGCATACCCACGCAGTTCTCCTGTTTCTGCTCTGCGTACCCACGCAGTCACCCTTCTTCTGCTATGCGTACCTGCACAGCTCGCCTTCTTCTGCTCTGCGTACCCACGTAGAGACACCGTTAAACACCTCCGTACCTCAGATTAGGGCCGAATTTGCAGATCACCAGTGTGCTACAGTTAGACGGATGCCCAGTTCTGATCAAGCACTCGAGAGATCACCCTTCACAGATTCGCTTTCCACTTCACTTTCATATAGATCAAGCTTTTTGAAACAATAACCCAAATATTTCAGATCTTAAGATATTCAACCCAAAAGCATACTAAAGCCAAATGATCTCCTTTGCTTTATATAGGCAAGCTCTTCCTGAAATCATGGATCAATACCACGGGCCAAAACCATAATAACACAATACCATCGGCTAAATACCAAGGGTTAAACATAAGAAACCCCACATGTGCGCGTTTTACTGCCTTGAAGTGTGTGCATTGGGGTACACACCTCATGAATGGGTAACCTGCGTGTCTGGACGCGGTCCCTGCACGTCATACCTGCGGGTACGCATCTTCTGAACTGTTCTCCTGTGTACTTCTTAATTCTAATCATATTGAGAGCCATGCCATGGGTGTTGCCATCAAGTACAACATCTGTAACATATAACCTCACCAGAAACATAATGCCAACACTGGGGTCCAATGTGACGATACCTCTAAATAAATAATATAATTAGGCTCGACAACGAACAGGGTAAACATGCAATAGGAGGCCACTATGATATGATTTGACCTCCTAAGTCATGTTAAAGAAGTGGAACCAACAAAAACACACCATACATATATGAATCATTAGCTACAAGACCATCAGTAATCAATCCAATACTTTAGACAACTTGCCTTTGGGCCCCACAGAGCTTTTCAACAGTTCAAGGCTCAGCCGCCCCCATGTTGTAGGCATGAGTGCGACCAAAAACCAAAAGTGGCTCTCACAGGCTTGCCTTCTAGTGATGAGAGACCAAAAATGTTAGTGCTATGTAAGAAAATTTGAGATTTGAGCCACTTTTTTAGGCCTAGAGCCCAAGTCACTATCCATAATTGAACCATCTCTTTAGATCAGTAAAATAACATGGAAATTACAGTGCTAAAGAAAATACTTGTTCAAGATCTTGACTAGACCTCTACTAGCCATGGCAGACATTTCATCAAACACATTGCAAATGTGGAATATACAAGTGTAATTAAGAGTTTTGAGCATAGGGGTCTCATACTTAGTTGAGAATCGCTAAGAACAATTCATGCCTCAACACATCAATTTCCATTCCATCCATTAGGTCATAGATACATTTATCATTCAAATACAAGTAAAAACATGAGGATAGATATACATGGTTTCCATCATAAAACACATACATAACTGACATAATAGGGACACAAATACTCATGAAAGTACAACCATATAGACGACATACAATCCATCGAAATTCTCATAGAAATACAAGGAGAAATACCCTTTGATTAATGATGAAAAAGCGAAACCTAGGATGGGACTTCCATGTTCCACCTGGCTGTAGAATGGCTTAGCCAAATTTCTCTTCATCCATTCAGCCCCATGCCATATTCCAAGCATGAATGTGGGATCTCACAGAACATATCAATAAAAAACCATCATGGGTTTCTAGAGGCCATCCACCTCAACTCATCAAAGAATGATTCCACCTCACATTCTGACATCATAAACCATCATCGAATCGGTCTCTATCCTAGCCTTCAAGCGATCTAGAATTTTTGTCCAACCAAGGCTCCAAGACTAGTAGCTCAACCCACAACTTTCATCAGGCTCTAGAGCATTTGTCCAACCAAGGCTTCAGGACTAGTAACTCAACCTACCAAGGGCTCCAGAGAATTTTTCCAACCAAGGCTCCAGGACTAGTAACTCAATCCAAGTTGTTCCATGGCTCTAGAGTATTTTTCTAGCTAAGGCTCTAGGACTAGTAACTCAACCCAAGCTAAGGAAACATGAGAACCAACCAAAAACACAACAATGGAAATAAACCCACAATCGCCATGGCTATCCAGGAAATGGCAAGGCTAGGCAATCCATTGTCAATATTGGTCATCGTCCATGCCAATGACAGATCACAACTAAAAATCCACATGTACATGCCACAAGTAGTGAAGGAAACATACATGCAACTTGGTACCTGCAAGCAAATCTGATGTAGTTGCTGATCTCGATGCCTTCTTGCACTTTCCTTCTCTTCCTTCAACTTCTTGCTCTAAGAGTCCAAGTATGCCACACTCTCCAAGAGTGCTCCAAGAAAATGCTAAGACTCTAAGAGTATGAGAGAGAGAGATAATAATGAGAGAGCTCCGAAATTGAATTGACAAAACATTACCAACTGATACTCAGAAGCCTTTTTATGAATGAGGAGGCCTCATTTTTTTTCATTTTCCATTATTTTCATAAATAAATGTGCCAAAAATTTCATCTTTCCATTCCAAATCCTTAGCCATAGCCTTTGCCATTTTCCTTAGCCATAAGCAATCAAAAGTGATCCCATCACTAGGATTTTTCCCAAAATTCATCTTGGAATAAGTGTCCCATCAACTATGGTTATTGTTTTTAAATTTTATTAAATGGAATTTTCACCAGGTTTGTTATAGAACCCTCCCCCTTGGGGGAACACCGTCCTTGGCATTCAAGAACACATATACCTCAACAAACTGCTAAAAGAATACATACTTCTCATGAATATTTATAACATAGCTCGATGTAGTATTTACAATGAAAGATCTGTTCAAAATAAAACATCATGACGACGTGATAACATACTACATAGCGGAGCTTTACAACATAGCTCATTATGATATTTACAATGATCATCCTGTTGAGAAGCAACCAACGTAATAACAAGACATCATAACATCATGATAATATAACCACATGATAGCATAGTAACATGAAGACATAATCATAGTTACATAACACCCATACTGCATAGTGAAGCTTTATAACATAGCTCATGGCAATATTTACATCCATATAAATGTGTACATATACCAACATTACCAGAAATATATATACCAAATCATATATCAAAATATATACCAAACACAATATGTAAGCATATATAAAAACATCATATAACATATACCAAACCATCATAAAGCATATATCAATCACCATAAAGCATATACCAAACCACAATAAAGCACATATCTAACCACCATAAAGCATATATGGACTACCATAAAGCATATACCAAACCACTTCGAAGATACTTTGCCTCAATTGAAAAAAAAGAATGATACATAGCTCACATCTAATCCACCATTTCCCATGTAGCTTCATCGAGCCCAAAGTGCTTCCATTGAACCTTAGCTTGCTTGATTTCTTGGTTCCGAAGCATGAGCACCTTTTTCTATGATATAAACTGAGGCTTTGACTATAATTCTTCATCTAGTTCCACCAGTGATACAAACCAATCAATCACATGATCAACATCCTTAGCATACTTCTTAAGAAATGATACATGGAAAACATCACAGACTTTCGCTGCTAGAGGCAGTGCAAGTCGATAGGTTACTGGCCCAATCCTCTTAATAATGCTAAAGGGTCCACAAAATTGTGGTGCCAGTGTTAGGTCCCTACACTACTAGTGTAAACCCTTATTGTTATTAGAACAACCCCCTTATTATATTGTTGTGCCCATGTAGTCCCCATATTGTTATTATTGTGCACTTACATTATTATTGTTATGTCGTCTTTGATTATATTATGACCCCTTAGACTCCTATATATAGAAAGGAGGTCTTGTCATTTGTATCATCTAAGAATTGTTCATTTATGTAATGTAAAGGAGGTTCCCCCTCTAAGAGGCTTATTTCTAAGGTGTTGACCTATATTTTCTATCTTTTTGTGAGCTGGTTTCATAACATTTGGTATTAGAGGTGTGGATTCTAGGGTTTCGTTGCTCCAAATAGGTCATCGTGGAATTTCCACTATAAAGTTTTTTCTACAAAGTTTCAGAAGCTAAAATAAAAACCCATTTTAGAAGAAATCGTTTTGAACCACCCGTCCGAATTTGAGATCTTGTCTTGCTATATTTTTGGAGATATGATGTGAGAAATTTAGGGTTTTTGCAAGCTCCATAATTTCATCTCAAATGGTCATCGTGGAATTTTTACTATAATATTGTTTCTATGAAGGTTCAGGCTTGGAAATTAAAACCCATTTGAAAGGAAATATTGGTGAAGCTTGGGTCTAAATTTACGATTTTGCTCACTATAATTTCGGAGATATAATCTGTGCAATTTAGGGTTTCTGCAGGCTCCTGAATTACATCCTAAATAGGTGACCTTGGGAAAATTGTCATAACTTTCTCTCTAAGCATCAAATTGAAATTTCATAAGAGGATGCATAAACAGAACGAACTGTATTTTTTTGTATATCAGTTTCACGTACTAAGGTTGAAACAGTTACATGTGGCACTTTGTACAAGTTTGCTTGACTGAACTAGTCTATAATCAGGTCATCGTGGGAGATTTGACATAACGCTTCCTTATAGAATCCAATCTTGATCAGACTTTCAGGGTTGCAAAGAGAACTCAGAGGGATACTATAGGATAAAATTTCAGAACTTGGAGATCTAAAATTACAGAGTTACAATCGTTTCAAGATTGAGCTCCTAAAATCAAGAAAAAACGAGATGAGGAAGTTTGATGGCAAGGATCCGGTAAATTGGATACTATAGATGGAGAAATATTTTGATCTACATGGCATACCATTGTTACAAAAGGTACGTATTGCATCTAATTATTTAGAGACAAATCAATTTTTATGGTATAAGGGGATTTTTTTCTTGTAAACCACTTGTTACTTGGTCAAACAAAAGTGTTCAATGGCAGAGAACTTTGAGGACTTTCAAAAATTGAATATAAGGGAAAATGATATTCCAGATAAGCAGAGGATTGATGTCTCCATAGGGACTTTAAAGGATAACATTGAACATGAGGTTCATCATTGGGAACCTGATTAATTGGAGAGGACAAGAAAAGTGAAAAGAAAAATTATGGCAACAAGGAAGTCTACCCCTCACAACTATAAATATGGAAGTATTTTTTCTCCTATCCTTCCAAAACCTACAAGGTTGACACCACAACAATTGGAAGAAAAAAGAGCAAGGGGCTTTGCTACAATTGTGGTAAAAAATACGGTAATGGTCATAAGTGTGCTGAGAAGAAATTATTTTACATAGATTATGAAGAGGAGGAAGAAAAGGATCAAGAAACATCAAAAGAAGAGGATATACACCAAGAACTAACCCCAAAGAAAGAAGAAATGAATCCTACCATATCTTGTAAGGCATTGGCAATAATTACCATGCCTCAAACTCTCAAGATAGAAGGACACATCAAGAAAAAAAGGGTTCAAGAAGTGAAAGATCACATCCAGAAAGAAGAAATAAATATGACCATATCTTGTAATGAATTGGCCAGAATTACCACTCCTTAGACTATCAATATAGAAGGACATATCAAGAAGAAAAATGTTCCAGAAGTGAAAGATCACATCGAGCATCAAGAAATGAATCTAACCATATCTTGTAATGCATTCGAAGAAATTACCACTCCTCAAACTCTCAAGATAGAAGGACATATCAAGAAGAAAAATAGCCGAGCATTGAAAGATGACATCGAGCATCAACAACAAGTTCTCCAACTTTTAAAGGATAACACAACTTTGGTGTAGAATCGAATGAAACAACAAGCAGATCAACATCACATTTAAAAAAGTTATGATATAGGTGATTGAGTATTTTTACAGCTACATCTCAAGCAAGCAATTTATGAGAAGGGAATGTTGGCAATATTACATGCACTTAATAAATGAAAACCTTACCTAATGGGAAGACACTTCAAGGTAAAAATGGATCATGATAGTCTTAAATACTTTTTAGAACAAAGATTATCTTTAGAAGAATAGAAA